>LGAG01000824.1:493486-529696 GCA_001278395.1 Lerema accius | reverse complement strand
ATTAAAAATATTCTAGTTACAATAAATGAACCGGATGTTAAAAGACGGCCATTTTGCACAGATGGCAATTTTTAATATCTCTATAGACAATACCTTTTGTATCAGCGGCCATTTATTAAATTAGTAGTAGTAGCTACACTTGCGATTTAAACTTATGGTCAAACACCGGCTGTATTTTCTTATTCAATCGAAATTGTTATCCTGGTATTTTAAAAGATCTTCGGATTTCAGTAACGGCTTCTTGAACTAAGCTAAAATTTGTTGAAAACGGGAAATCCATTGAGATTTCGCTTTAAATCTTGAACTGTTTTCTTAGATGTACTTAAATTTTATTTGCCAATGTTATTAAACGTAATTTTATTGGTTTATATTTAAAGTGGAGGTTAAAACTGTAAATCTGACCTTGCGTTAAATATAGATTTTAATTACGTTTAGTATTATAACAAGCATTTAACAGACAAACATTAAAATCCTTTCGAAACTTCTACGTAACCTGAAGCAGAGCTATTAGCGACTCCAACACTCAAGCGATCGATTTATGCAATTTCTTTCAGTTCCTTCCAAATGAAATTACTTCGTCCCATCTGAATAGTTTTTGCCGTACATCTCATTCTGTCGTTCAAGGTATTTGCAACGTCATTATATTAATGAATGAGTCTCCATTTGGTAGGTTTCTACGTAAGGGACCTGTGAGTTTCGTTTCTTAGAAGCTACGTAATTACATGTTCGCAAATATGATCACAAATGGTTAGGAAGTAAATTTTCTTGGTAAGTTCTTGATTCAATAGTCAATTTAAATACGTTTCCTTGTATTTCTTCAGACAGATCTCACGGTAATTGGTTGTCGTTGCTCGTTAATATCTATAGTTGTTCTGTTTTGATGCTTGCTATTAACCAAAATTTTATGTTAAATTTGTATTCACATCCATCACTTATACCTACATCAAAGTACGGTACTTCAATATTCAAAGCAACTCTAGTTAAGTCACAAAAGCTTGCTATAATATCAAAAAGATATCTAAAAGCAACATTGAATACTCCACGATTCAGATTTCTTTAACTATTAAGTCATTGCCTTCCATGAGTCAGCAAGATATTGGTACAATTTTTGCAAATTTTGACTAAAAATATAGCCTCGAAGGCCTATATTATTGTCGCTGAGTATTAAATACAAGTATTTCGTTTGCAATTAAATGCTTTTCATTGTTTAATTCTTCGACTGTGTTGTTTGCGTGCCACATTACATCATGACAAATTAGTGCAATTACCTAAAAGTATCTCCTAAAGATTTCCTCGCGACAGAAATAATAGGGCGTCTTTCCTGGTCACAGCGGCGCTTAAAGAAGAATTTCTCGTTTAATTGCGAGTGGTTTCTGTTAAATTAACTACTTTTTCACTTCCTGACAAATGTTTTTAATCACCGTCACATCCTGGATATCTTGTCTGCCCTGGTCTTTTTTTAAGCATATTGGAACACTCTTATACGTATGTTCACTTCTTAAGTCAAACTATCAGAAGCATCGCGGACGAAATAACAAGAAAAAAGATCTATGTCGGGCAGTGGCTTACTATACGAGTTCCTTTGAAATCATGGCCTCATACATGGCCTCAGTAGTAGTAGTCATACTGTACGTGAATCTCTTCTCCCATTACTTAATAGACCTAAAGAGATCCTTTATCATGCTGCTCCAATGCGGATCGGTGGAGGAATTACTGGCTAACGTAAACCTCAAAAGTTTTAATATGCCTCAAAGACCTTCGATAATGACTATCGACTATAATCTAATGATATCCTCCGAAGGACGGAAACGCTGAGAAATTTTTTCTATTAATAGTAACCCATTAACTTCCTGTCGCAACCAGGGTATAAACACTGTTAAAGTCATTTAAAACTTAACAATATTGAACCTGAAACCACAAAGCTAATCCCTCTATCAGCTCAACTATAAAACCATAAAATTAATTATAGACGTGTGTTGAAAACTCTAATTTAACATTAATTTCAAACCTTGACGGTTATCCAATAACTTCACTAGTATTAAGGCGAATTCGATGATACGAGGAGGATTCTGAAATTTTCCCACGGTTACCCTTTCCAATTAATCGAAAATCCAATTAAGGACTTAACACGTTCAATAACGGTTTATCGGGACAATTCTTGCCGTGTATCAAACGTACCGAGATCGCGATTTGGCACAATTTTCATTCTGTATTGTGTGGAAGTCAAAAATAAAACTACAATTTATCATACTCTTTACATTGTACTTTATATACATTGTATTATTATATTACTGGGTTTGTTACAAAAGCATGGGAAATGCTAATTGTCGAGGAACAAAATGTGAAAATTTTAGAAAAAATAACGACGATATTTTCTGTACGTGGTATACTTACATCCTCTTGTTGAATACAAATGACCCTGAATTTTGGCGAGCCTACGGCCTTTGATGTCCTAATTGTGGTCAACTAATGTAGATTTTTACTTTGATTTGTATTCATATTTTCCGCTATAGTATGTACGCGAGATTTTATTTTTACCAATTACCTACTTGCTGTTAATACAATAAATATGCAACTTTTTTGACCACAAAATTATGAGAGTTGACACTCTAATTTTTAAAATGATCTAATATACAAAATGTAACGCAATATATCCATAGTCACAGAATTTGGCAAGCGAATTAGGCAAGTTACACTATTTTGTAAAAATTTTTTTAGGTATTTTCTTTTTATCAAAAAAAATATACCAAAGAATCGACTACTTATGTTAATGATTTTCCTCAATTAGGGCGAAAAGGTGTAAACTATTTCATAACAGGCATATATATACAAGTGGTTGCTGATAAGGTCTTCTTTAAGTACGACAATGCCTGAATTCAGATTCAATACGTCCGTATGGGTGTGTATCTGGCTAGACTATCTGGTATTTCTTTAAAATTATGAATAATTTGAATACGTTATTATTACCAGGAGCCTTAATTAAAATACGCCTCTTGAATTTATCATGCAACTCAGAGCGAGCGTATTTAAAGATTTCCCTAACACATTCTGCCTCGTATCGCAGCTGAGAACGTAAATATTTAGGTAAGTCTTTGCACTCTGTTGAGCGCAGAAAGCTTATTTAGGTTTCACATCATCATAAATAAATCTTCTTATAGGACGAGGATTTACCCGAAAAATTTACCTTAAATATTACGAGGTTTTTTACCCACTTGGCTGGCTACCACCTATTTAAAATCGACCGTGAATTTTTACGCGTTTCCACCGATTTTATTTATTCTTGTTCCAATAAGGTTCTTATAAACTTTTTATTGTTTAGAAATTATTACCATATGATAACAAAAAAATGCCATGGGAAGAAATGGAAATACATACATACATACATTGTGCTGGAAACCCTCCATCTAGCGCAGTCGGATAATAATAATGCTACCCGGGGAATACGTAGACCAACAACAAACGTATATACAACAACAACATATTATACTTATATACTAGGTATATACTTATACATCACAATTAACTTCCATGATATAAATTAATGATAAATGGATCCAACTAATAACGAATACGTAACTTGTTATCTAGTTTTGTTTAGATAGCGCAGACGAGGGTAGTCTGACGGGCCGACAGATGGTATCTTCTGATTACATTAGTGTTATCTGAAATCGATTCTGGCATGCGACTCTAGAATAGATATTTCCTAAATTATACAGTCAGTACAGTATTAGTACTAATTTTGTCTAATTTAATCATACTTATAGTTTGTCAGGTATTCCTGATTTTCAGTTTTCTTGTAGCTTTGGTAAATGCTCATCTTATTGGACAGCTTTTGCTAAGGCGGCGTATCAATAACTCTAATAGTTTGGCTGGTCCCTTGAAGTACCCAGACATCAGTACAACCTGCCAGATCCAATGGTCACGCTTGCTTCAAACTGCTCATATATGGCGGTCAGGAGTGGTAAATATTGCGTCGGTCGCCAGAGTTTTATTTCACTTAAAAGTTGTATATTTGCTGAAACTTTGCTATGAAGCATGGTGACCTCTACCTGTTTACTTTGCAAGAATAAATTAAACGAACACCACTGGTTTTGAATTCCCTTGGTGAAATTGACAGTACAATAAAAAATATTGAGCTAACGTAGGATGGAATATTTGCATCTACACCTATTTACTATCTACCATACTTCTAACTTATTCATGGTTCGGACTCATTTGAACACTACCAAAGGAAGATGCGACTAGCCAACAAATACATTGTATACGTAGGTATATTCATACATACATATGTATGAATACATTATTGCAGTGTACCACGTCCGTAGCAATATCCATCATACATGTAAACTGCTTCTCACTGCCAAGTACATAGAAAATTGGTCAAACGCCAAGTACAAAGAAATTTGAACCCTGTTTTATTGAGTTAAAGTACAATTTGCTACAATTCCCTAATAAGGAAGATTTATGCTAAATGGCGTAATTGTTCCGCTAAACGATACAACGTGGCATCGACCTCTAGTATAATGTCTTAACAAATAAAATAAACGCTTAATCGTTTACTAGGTTACTGCGACCCAAAAAGTAACAATTTGTTTTAATCTACATAAGATATTTTTGTCTGAGAGTCTACAATTTAATTTTGGTTATTGACATTATCTTTAACTTTCAACAACATAGTGAATCCTCAAAATTTTCCAAAAATAGATAAAATCATTCTCCATGCGCCAAGCTCAGGTCTCCTTAAACAATGACATATAACTATTGTTTTTCTAAGTAATTGTGTACCTTTTATCCACCCCAAACTTTTAACGTATAGTAAGTTAGCTCCAAACTGACTTTGGTACCTACAAATTCCACGTGGAGTGATTGATTGATGATGCCAGTCCGGCCAGCGCGGCAGCGGTCGCCCCTTTGTGACCCGAAACTTTTTGCACACTCCGAACTGTGGGAATTTCGGTTCACTTCATTCACAATGTACTATAGGACTATAGGCACTCATAGGTACCTTTAGTACTTTGGTAATTCAATATCTTTACACGCAACATTCCTCCTGTAAGTTAGAGAAATACTGAATTGAATTTAGAATGAATTTGTTTTAGAAGTGTTTATGGGTGGATTACATTTACAATTTGTTTTGCTACCTAAGGTACAGCCTGACTATTATAAAAGTTTAAAATTGCACTCCAAATTATGAGGAAAGTTATTCGATTTAGCTAGTTATATATTTATTTATTACAGGTTAATACTAGACTACAGTTACATCTGAAATAGCATTGTAGTCGTAACTAATTCACTTAGAAAAAGCCAAAGCAATAAACTCTTGACTTGAACATACCCAGATGCTATAGAACTTAAAATATCTAATCTACGTACACATGTTCTCAATCTTTCTGTCTGTATTTTCACCTCTTTAACTCTTTCAAACATAATTATATAGTCTATCTCTGTACGACTACAATATAGAGTGGTGCAACTAAATCCGGATTTATTCCGAATTCCAACTATGCCCCTTAATATCTCGACTACCTAGCAAAAGATCTTCCACCGTTGTTGTTTAAACTACCTAACTTAACTACTTTTCAACAAGAACAAATCTCGTAGGAGATTCTCGTCTGTCAAGTAAAGATCTGATTTCTAGAACTCGCTGTACGCTTTGATAGATAATTCTGTAGAATTGGAAACCGCCCTTGACTTGTATTTCCACTTTTAAACACTCAATAATGGGAAGTTTTC
The DNA here is from genome assembly GCA_001278395.1 of Lerema accius. Lineage (NCBI taxonomy): Eukaryota > Metazoa > Arthropoda > Insecta > Lepidoptera > Hesperiidae > Lerema > Lerema accius. The sequence continues at coordinate 523,963 of LGAG01000824.1, read as the reverse complement.
AGTCTCACTACCTTACTTCTAGTGGTTTGAAATTTTGATAATTTCGTAGTTTCTTCATGGTATTGGATTTGGCGTCTTCACCCACTGTCAGATGCCTCAAAATTGGCATAATATAAATTACCTATTCCACTCTATAGCTAAAGGTTCCAATAATAAATTACAATAAGCGAAAACATTGAATAATCGCGCGCTAAATACACAAAGAATTATATTAATTTTTTTTTAAATTACCTGTAACATAAACTTATTCACGTATAACACACAACCATGTCCATTATACTGTGATACCCAATTTTTCTTCTTAGAATTTGGAACGATCCTAATGTAGGTACATAACTTCTTACATATTAAATGTTGTTTTATTTGAAAATACTTATAACAAACTTATATTATATAATTTTACTATTAGATAAAACATACCTTGATTTCTTTACTATTCAACCTCTTTGGCGCCTGGAGTTTAATATCTGAAAGAGAGACATTATTTTATTAGATAGGTATACAATATATTCCTTTAATAAAATATATTATATTATTATACCCGTACTTATTCAGTAGGGAATTGTACAGGATTTCACTTTTATCTCGAGTAAGTTATTTACGTAGAAAGCCGGCATAATTTTGACAAAATATGAATACAAAAGTATAAAGATATACCTACTTATAAACTTATATGATAAAGTTAAGTTTTACTTGATTATGTAAATGTAAAAAGGTTCACCGTAATGATTCCTCAAAGCAGTATTTGGGGTATGAAACATACAAACGATTGTTGAATTATATAAATTACGAAGTTTCATTTTAATTACAATTCAGATAGCTATAAAATGATTCTAGGAACCATTATACAAGCTTGTTAGCGTAATTATAGCTATACTGATAATTTTCATCACTTTACTTGTCAAAGGTTAATTTTTCTCGTCAGAAGACAAATTTTGCTTATTAAATTCTCATGCATGGTACGTACACGAAGCTGTGAAATTAGAGATTGTACGAGTCGAGATTTTGTGTCAACAGGATTCTAGGGGTTTTATTTGGGTTATGCCTTTTCGAAAATTAATGACTTTTATTGACATTACACACGTCTGACGATGAGAGATTGCTTTTGAAAGATTCGCATGTTTGTCTGTGTCCCTTTGATTCTTTTTTTCCATCTTTTATCGCAGAAAGAATAAACAACAAAGTTGCCTACCGATGTCATCCGCGACGGCAAGCCCCGTATAAATACCTACCTATTTATACCCAAAGAGCAAACCAAATCCAAAAGTTATAATAATCAACATAGTTAAAATTTCCTACAAATTCTAAGAACTTATCAACATTATTTTTAACGTTTAATCTTTTTAACATATCTAAACTATGCGAGCTCTAAATCTCTATATAAAGTTCAAAACTAGAGTCGAAACGGATTTAAAATTTAAAGTGGCATAATAAATCCCGTGTCCCAGACCGCTTGAATTTCAATGAATCTTTATACTATGTAACAGGATATAAATTCAACTCATTAAAATATAATTATGACTCTGCGTTATCTCTTTTCAAAATAAAATTTCTTCTTCATAGATACCCACACTTGTAAGTACTAAGGCTGCTTATATTGACTTGACGAAATACAAATTCAACACCCGTAATCCATCCATCCATTAGACCCGTGATCCATCCATCTGGATCACAACTAAATTCTGATTTATCCTGGCCTTGACAATGAGCGTTGTCATGGCCTTGTTTATTGTTCACTATTTTATTATCAAGGAAGGTTGGATCCAAAGATTGATGTAGTTCTTCATTTAACGTTTCCTTTTTAACAACCCTTCCGTCTGAACTAAGATTTGGTTTAACCTTCACCCTTCTGTAGCTTTTTCCATTATAATGTCCGCACAAGAAACAATTAACACTTATTCAAAAGTTACAATCATAGTCCCATACCAGGATTCAATGTCAGGAGTGCTATTGACAACACAGAAACATTAGGACGTACGTGGCTGTTTGATATCATAACCATGCCATGCACAATGCCATGGATCGTCATTAGATTTAGTATCGTTGTAATTTTTAACAACGAACCCACAAGATTACCAAATATGACCAGAATATTAACGCGAGACTGTAAAGTATACCGATATTCCTCAACCTTTCAGAAAGGTAAATTTTCTCCCAATGGAATAAAAACAGCACAAATTACACGGAATTAGACTCCCCACAGTTGTAAACACGAACCAAATCGGATCGCCTTAAACCTCCAAAGCCCTATTTTTATTTTCAAATTTCATCACAATTTACGTTGAGATCCCAGTGCGCAGAGCGAACTTTGTTAATTTTGCTGAAAGTTTTGCACTCGAGGGGGTTATTACGCAGGCGCGAGAGAACTCAACGAGAATTATTCTAAACTCGAAGCTACCGATCTATCGAGATTATATTCATTACGTCGCGTAAACAAGAAAATAGGTAATTACTAAATCCAGCTCCCGAGAGGTTCTTGCTCAGATCAAAAGAGTCTGTTCAACTAATTACTCCTTGTAGACCTGAAGCACACGAATGCGTAATGAATAACTGAGTTATATTTGGATTACTTAATACTTGTATACGATGCATATTTATAACAATTATATTAATAAGTGAAAGGTCCGATTTTCGGTACCATTTTAAAAATATTGCAGTTAAGAGTTTGAAATTTGGCAAACTTAAAGTTTATATTGAAAAGAAATGCACAAAGATAGTTTTATGCATAATTTGTGTTACAGGTGTATTTAATTTAGAAAATAAATTGAAACTCACACGGTCTCAGTTTTTCATGGTTAACATACATGTTCTCCAGATGACAGACATACCTACTCGTACATAAACATTGAGTAGGTCTTCTAGTTTCAATAGATAATCGGCGCTAAGAATTTAATAAACGGTATGATATCTCTTGTGGAGAGCTTTTCGGAGAAACCATAATTTACTAATAGCTACCATTTTGACGCTGAGTAAATAAAGTTATCTCGGGCTTACACCTGATGCATCAAATTTCTCATTGAAATTGCCAATTAAAAATTTAGCTCTCATCTGGATTATGTTCTGACCTAACATTAAAAAAGCATAATTATGTTTGTAAGCACTAACGAGACGTCATAATAATTATTGTAAAGGCAACAAGGATGCAACATAATAATAATATTATGTGTTCCGACATTACATGCTATGGCATATTTGATGTTATAAAAACATTATTATGCTCAGAAATTTGTGATGATTTTTCATAATACCTAAAAATAATATAAAAATAAGGAGTCATTAAATAAATAAATTATATAATTACTCTTATTTGGAATTGTTTTCGAAGCCAGGAGAATTTCAACCGCTGTGATTAATATTGAAATTTGCAAAACATCCGCAAGATTGATTGTTCTTAAAGACTGTTTGCTTGGCATTTTCCGTTATTTTCAGTTACCGCGGACTTTGTGATCATTCTAGGGTTAACACTGTTTAACATGTTTAATTATATTATGAATATTTTTGTTAAAATCCGATAGAATATTACATGAACCGACTATATACTTCAAGCTGCGTGTATGTGGCAGACAGATTTGCAAGTCCTTGAAGCAGCAAATTCCGATAGCTTAAAGCAATGAGCAACTTAAAACATATTGCAGAAATCACAGTGCACATGATATTATCATGCAACGTATCTCACTGGCTTATACCGGATAGAGCTATCCAGTATTCTAATTAACTAGAGCACCCATCCTGTGGTCGGAATTCGACCTTAACCATTAAGTCAAACATTGGTGGAAGATGTCATTGACAAACGTCAACTGCCTATCAACTTTGCCTTCCGTCTAACGATTGTGCACTGAGACTATTCATAAAATAAATAACTGTGTGAACTTCGTAACCCATATTTAAAAAAAAAAATTTTGCTTTGTTGGATTCTGACTCATGTCAAAACTCGACATTTCTTTAGGATATTCCGAAAGTTTGTGTACTAATATACAGATGATCTGTTTAACAAAATCAGTTTTGTAGTACAACCCTAAATGCTACAAGTAAAGAGTCGAGTCTCATCAGTATGAGACTCCCAGTCTTTAGTTCCTGGAAACAAAGACATCTGAAACTGGCACACTGGCACAAATCTGTTTGTTCTGCAAAAAGACTACAACTGAATGAAGAATGGCCGGGCTTAACTGAACAGTAGCAATTAGGATGAAAATAAATAAAACAAATCTCGTCATACCAATACATTAATTAATTTATTTTTTGTTTAATATTGTGTCAGTATTTTGTTGTCTAAGTTTAGTAGCCTTTGCTAGGGCCCGCAAGGGCCCCTCACGAGGAGCCCAAATAGCTGATAAAATTTACTTTTAAACCTACCGAAAATATGCTCTATAATTGTATTTCAAATTGCAATAAATGATTTTTTTTCCCAGATAATCCAAACAAGTATGAGGTAGCTACAGACTATTAGGTATTACTCAAAACAGGGCTCCAAATTCATTTATGCCCAACGGCCTCTACATGTTTTACAAAGGCTCTAACCAAATGTGTACCTACCCTAAAATTCCTTCATACACCTACCACACGGTACCCATTAAGAACTGTTGATAAATTCGCGCTACCTATCTTGTTACTGCTGTCTCGTCTAACTATCGCGAACTTCGCAACCGTTCAACTTGGCCAACTATCAAGAGCTGCATCTAATTAATTAAGACATTGAAACTTTTAGTGCTTACTGTGTAGATTGTCTTGAAGGTAACAAGAATGTTAGGAACTTTGTAGGCTTTGAGTGCAAGTCTAGAACATTGATACGAAAGTGCAAAAGTCTGTACTTCGATGGGTGAAAATTTTTGATCGGTAAAAGCTCGTCGTGAGTTGCTTTTATGTTGTAAGAGCTATTAAATGTAACTATAATAGGTACACACCTTAATATTTTCACTTAGGGTCTGTACGTCTGTAAATATTCTGCGAATTTCAAAAGCTTAAAAAATGCATCCACTTTTGCAATTTTTTTCTTACTTCTTTATGTCATTAACAGCTCTGTCTATCAAAATATCTTGACTTTCTTTTAGTGTGAAATTCTACTGGAAATTAGAGCAACAAATGACATGAATATTATCAGTTTAACTGATAAATCTCTCTCAAAACACCCAGACATACCGTTAATACTAACGCTTTGCTTTATTTATGACTCTATAATTAGGAGAACACGTACGTAGCTACATGCCACAAATGTTGCGTTTAATTAATTTTAGTGGGATCCATCCCGAAATAAAGGGATGACATAAAATAATTTATCACAAAGTGTTTAATGCACGAAAGAGGTCGCGTGAGCGAAGCGCTAGGATTTATTATGTGTTAATATGAACTAATAAAGTTTACGCCCCATTACGTAGTCACGATTACATTATTAATTTGAAAACATAATTTTTAACGAATTTTAACCCTGTCAACTCTCAATCTTGTATCTGCACTGCACTATTTTTAAAAACTTATCAAATCCTTAACCCTCAACGTATAAATATTAATGTAATACACTATTCAGTAAAATGTCATTCTTTACTTGGACACACGCACAAACATTTATTTCCCTAATGTCCAAGTCCCAAAAATTATTCTAAAACTACATGATATTACACCCGAATCTTCTAACCAAAAACTAAAAGACGAGGTTTCAAATAATATGTTGTATTTCAAAATAAACACCAACTTTAAGTAAGTAGGTCAAAATACGTAATGAAAATTCGTGCAGGGACCTCGTACACCACTATTCATGCATATGAAACCGACGCCTAGCAAGTTGTGTGCAGATATTCCCACGAATTATTTAAAGCTGGGATGCTTATTGAAAAATGTATGCTAACGAGCTTGTGGTCTATGTTAACGCGCTTTTGCGATTTTGCTAAAATACCTATTATTAAATTTTTAGTTTTCGCTAAAGTAGCCAATGATAGATTGTCTATTGAGACATTAGAAGAAGATACTATAAAACCAAATATTGTCAAATTAGCAATTTTAATGTAATGATGTAGGTAAATGTTTTTTATATTTTACAATGTCATTTATACATAAATAATGTAGGTATAGTCTAATTTTGCTGTTAAATTAGTGAAAGTATTGGTAAGTGAGTGGTCAAAACTATCGTTCTGATTTCAAGAGTGGTACATTTTTTTAGCATCCTCATCATCGTAACGACCTGTCCCATTGATGGACCGTTGTCACCTCTCACAATGTGAGGGGTACTGACCATAATCCAATACGCTCACAGACTTTACCCACCTTTGGTTGTTTATAGCCAGGATTCACACACCTTTAATAAGTTATGGACGAGTCTCAGGTGTGCAAGTTTCGTCACGACGTATTCTGTCACCATAGCAAGGGACAATAAGTTTCTGATTTTACCATATTAAATACTAGTGGACCCGCCCTCGCTTCGCATCGGATTAAAAATGAATTAGTACTACTGTTGTATTTTTTTTCAATATGGCTGACCACGCCAGCTGTCAGTCACGTCAGTTAGAGAAGTCCCATACAAACTTAAAATTATAATAACTTTTGATAGAGTGGACTGATTTAAATAAAATAAAGCCTTAATAACGTCAAGAGTTAAGGCTTATTTATTACCTCATCCATGGTTCTGTCAAATCAGCCGTTTTTCCGTGACGCTCATTCAAACACAGAGACAAACAAAACCTCCCAACATTCAATTTTATTATAATAATATGTATAGATAGAACATAAATTTATTTTCGTATTAGGTACTAACTTATTAAATCGTGCGTGGATTACCAAGAACCCAGTTTCATGTCAGTAGCGAGTGAATGGTCAGAGCTAGCTGTAAATGCTCCGCTTGCATCGCGATGATAGCACTTGGATTACTGGTAAGACAGATGACACTTGGAGATCTTGGAATTAGGTATCAGTTTCTAAGCTAGCTGCTAGATTATTGATGATATTATATTACTTTATTGATAGTAAACTTGTTAAAAACTTTCAACTTATTGAGAAAATTAAGTTACCTACAAATATTATTATGTGCAATTTTTGGTAAAAAAACTACTTGTGAATTCTTAGATTCCATTGTTAAGGATAGGGTACGTTTAGGTTGAATCTGGTTTAGCAAATTAAGAGTACCTATGTATAGCAATAGAAGAAAATATCGTATGCAAAATTATACCGAAATTTATAATTACCCGTGATGACAGTAATTGCAATAATTAAATGGAAATTGGATTAATGGTACCTACATCAATCGTAATAACTTCGATGAACTCCAAATTAATTTGAACGTTATTTGTCACGGAATTAATTGAACTACATTGTACATTTTCATCAACTTATCACGGATAATGTTCCGTAATCCTAAATTCCGTATTCCAATACAAATTGCAATATTTTCACACTAATACTGAACAAACAAACAAACACTCATACCCTCGCAGTAGGATTCCCTGTGTCGTGGGTGACATGGACAACATAAATAACACATCACTAACACCCATGACCCGAGAACAAACATTTATCCGTCACATAAATATCTGCCCCGGCCGGGAATCAAACCCGGGACCCTTCGCTTCGCAGGCAGGATCATTACCAACTGTGCTATGGGGTCGTCAAATAAAGAAGTCCGTATACAATCTTAGGTATACATTTATTTTCAACAAAAAATAACGTTTTTTTTAATACTTTTATAATAAGGAGAAACAACTAAGGGAACCAAATTCTAAGTTGACCAAATTATTTTCAGTCTATTTGCTCAGCAGTATTAAATAAGCTAACAAGAGACGACTTCGCAAATATCTTCAGATTGCGGCATTAAATACAGTTACATTTACGAGGGAGTGTTTGTTTATTCGGAAATTAATTTTGTTGCCTAAAATCTATACTTATATTATAAAGCTGAAGAGTTTGTTTGTTTGTTTGTTTGTTTGTTTGTTTGAACGCGCTAATCTCAGGAACTACTGGACCGATTTGAAAAATTCTTTTTGTGTTGAATAGACCATGTATCGAGGCAACTTATAGGCTATATAACATCACGCTATGATGAATAGGAGCGAAGAAATAATGGAAAATGTGGATAAAACTGGGAAAATTATTCATCTTTGAGGGCTTCCGTTGCGTGCGCTGCGAAAACGGTTCAAGATATCAAAAAAATACGTATGGAAGAATTATTCCGCTTTAAATGATCTAAAAAAATGTCCGCGACAGTATATGTCTATCTTTTAAGATTAACTCACTAGAAACATTTTTATGGTAATCAAATTTGGTCGAAATTAATGCATTATTACCAATTATTTGTTAGAGTTGTACCAACATAATAATATTAATCTTTATCCAAATAAATGTGTTGTTGATTTAGATTTCCGGAAGCAAAGCTGCGGGCAACAGCTCGTATATTATAATTAAGGACACTCCTTAATTTGTAAAAATAAATATTATTGCTATGATTAATTCGTACAAAAGACACATTGCCATCGATAAATAAATATGAGTACATACAAAAACACATACATATTATACCTACTATACGTACACGTACGCATAAATGCAAATTTCCTTCAAACACAATGCCGAAAATATACCTAAATTCTGAAACTCAGTCGAACCATTACAACGAGGAAAATAATTAATAATTCCTTCTTAGCCTCCTTCGCGAAAAAAACACGACATTCAGAAACGATATTTATCACAGTTTAGTGAAGTCCCAACACGGATAAATAAGAAGACTCTGATTATACTTTTTTTATTCAAACAAGTCACAGACCAAATATTTATAGTGTTGCTACTGTTATAAATTATCATTTAAAACGTCCCCCTCAGCTTTGCATTGTGGTTTACAATGCTTACAAAAATATTATAGTGAACTTCAGGGTTGCTACTATGAAAATTTGCTGAATTAATAATTAGGTCTTTCAAACTGAACCTTAACAGAATTTTTTCATTTTTTACGTAACAACTTCGGTTTTGAGAAAATCTAATTTTCCTATTAAAAAAATATATAATTAAAGTCCCTCTGACTATGAAGACTATAATAAGACAATAACATGCTGAAAGTCGTTAAGCCATATAGACAGTAGAGTTGTAGAGTGTACCAAAGAAATGAACATACATACATACAAATAACCATTTGAAAATCCTTAGTCGGGTAAAAAGGTTGCAAAAACCTTACCCGTCTTGCAGAGTCGGGTAAAAAGGTTTTAAAATCGACATCCCTACCATCGCCACAGCCGGGCCAAAACCTTTAAATGTCAGAGTACGTGCCAAGTTATCTTCTATGCTTTTTGCTTCCCGCGAAAAGTAGTTTGATCTCGAGGACTGCCAAGTTAGCTCGACTTTCAAATGTTTAAGTTAACGGAATATTAACAGAGATAAGTTAGCAGGCTAGCTATCAGATTGTGTTTTTTCTACTAACTTAAGTAATTAATTTTTTTTTCGTGTATAGACCTGTTGTAGTGTAATCTCGATCTGATGTATATGTTAATCATATTATAATTTCTAAAATATATTTCTTTAGTTAACTTATAAATCACAAAATTTAACTACATAACAGATCTATAGTCATTTGTATATTTGTTATGGAAGCCCTTCCAAATAGTAGGTACTGTATAAATATTTCGCAGTTCCAACATTACATACATCCTCGGACATACATGTCGAATTAATAACCTACTTTTAAAAAATCTTCGATTAAAATAGTTACGACACAGATAACACATACAGCTAACAAACACTATCATTAATACCCATTCTTTTATTATGTAACAATCACAACCTTTTCTCTGCTGTTGTTAATAGTCTGAAAAGAACGTTTAAGATATAAAAGTAACAGCCTTCATTACTGCACTTGCCATTAACTGGTACATAACGCTCGACAAAACGATACGCTTGGAAATTCATGCTGAAGAAAAAATAAAGCGAGAGAGAAAAAATAAAGTCCACAATCTAAGAGCTTTGTTTCAAAGGCGTCAGATAAAAAGAAATTATGAAATATTGACAAAATGAAGAGATGGTTACGAGAGATGTTTGCATAGAAAGCCTTTTGTTATCATAGACAATTATAAGTAGGTTTCTAAGGTCGAATTAGAAACTATTTATACAACATTTTAGGTGTTAAGAATACGTTGTTTACGTAATCAAAATACATATTTACTGTTCAAGGTAGTAAATTTTTTCAGTAGAAACATTTGGTACATTTTTAAGAAATCTACAAACACGGCCAAGTTTTGGTTTAGACACAATTACAGTTAACACGGTCAAGTAACGAAAACGCAAATTTTTGCTTAATGTCTCCTACATTATTTGATTCATTGTAAAATTAACACAATCACATTTTTACGAATAAATATAGCACATAACCACAATAGTGAATCTGTCATCAAACAGAAGGCACCCTTGATAAATTGACAGACTCTTAACGACTACTTAATTGACATCTTCCAGCTAGATACATTGAACGAGTTTTTAATCTATTTCCTGACATAATAAGCTATGGTCAAATTTCGAGCACAGAACAGATTCTACTTAATTTTATTTTAAACAGACAATGAGACTCCAGCGTCAAGAAACATCATGAATCACAGGGGTCATACCAAAATGTGTAGGCAAAAGTCACGTCACACAAAATGTATCCCTTAGGGTCATTCTCGAGATATGTTATCAAGCGAATAATAGCAGGGTTGTACGTGCGCCTTGAGCCGGTAGTTTAGTTGTGGACTAAATTCTGTCGTGTAGAACTATCTTCAAGGTAAACATTACTAGAGATTTACTGAGATTACCTTACTTATAACACATCAGAATGAAGTATATACGTTGAGATGTCTACATATTTTTAATGATAATCACAATGACGAAGCAGGCCTATTTTGAAATATTCTTCAATAAAACTGCCCTATCCAAAACTATAATTGGAGCTGGCTTTCATAACAAATTGATAAACAAAGCCCAATTCAATATATAGTAGGATTTATTGTGAGGATAAGAATGAGAGGTTACCTTGTAATTTTTTGATCACAATTTTAGTCCAGTGCGAATGTTTTTGCTCGCTCAAAAATTGTCGAATATTTTGGGTCGTTCAAAAAGTATGCGATCATTTTTACTCGCTCAAGAATTGTGCGAAAATTTTTGGTCGTTCAAAAACTGTGCGAACATTTTTTCTCATTAAAAAAATTCGGGTCTAAGGCACTTTTCTAATAGAATAGATGACGCTGTAACGTATTCCGTAATATTGATTCTATGGATCCTTATTCCTCAATATACCTGATATTGAGTTATGGTCAAATTTGGACCACTAAGCCGGTCTTCTAGCATCAAGTATTACTCTGTTTAGTAGGTTAACATTCATAATATTAAACGTAGTACTTTAGTAGTCATAAATTCAAAGTTATCACGGCATAATTTTGCATTGTGCCAGCTAATATTACATGCTTTGTCTCTTTCATTACTCATTCTGACTACCTTACTCACATAACGTAGGGAGTGCATTAATTCACCAACGTTAACATTTGTCATGTCATCTCATAATGTTGCAGTATCCTCTTACTTCTACTCAGTGTTAAAATCTGTGCCTGGATAATACACACTTTACTTAATTAAATGCATTTTCATGTCATGCTACAAATGTAATGCATGTTTTATTAGCGTTGAAATATGTTATTGTTAACTATTGCAAATTTTAATTGAAGACTTCTAGAAAGCATCACCCGTCTAATGAGCAATGAATTAAAAATCTTAAACCATACTGCTGCAACATTAAGCCCTTGAAAATGTGAAAAGCAAGGCAAAATCAATAGTTAGTAATGATTTACGAGTACACTCTTAAACTCTAGGATCAAGCCACTTTGCATTTTCTCTGGCCTTCATCTATGAAGTTCTGGCTAACATTTTTCTATTTCCAGCATGAACTCCTGCTTATATTTATATGCCTGAAATAGGAAAATAATGTCAGCTTAATTGATTTTAAAAGTAGGGTGGCTCAATTCTAGTATCCATAAGTAACTATGTGTATATGTTTAAAATCTCCAATTAAACCCTTTGACTCGATTATGACCTCGTTATATTTTAGTTCATGATTTTAAACGTAGAGAGTGACATATTAAATTTGATTAGACGTTACATAGCCTTAAACCAGCGGACAAATGAGATGCTTCACAAAGGTGAAGCAAAGGTGTGTCGCCAGTGTTTGTATAAAATCAAAATAGACATAACCCTTTAAAGTCATATGACAGGGGTCCTCGGGTCATTGAGGGAGCTTTGGGCCTATTCCACCACGCTGCTCTATTGTGGATTGGTGATCAACTCAAATGTTAGCAGCTTTTGTGTAGCTTAAACTCCTTCGGCGTAACTTAAACAGTAGGGGAGGTTGGGAGCATTGGGCACTTGTTTAGATAATTGAAAATAAAACTGTTATTTTTTGTCATAATCAAAATTTTATTTCATATGTTTCTAGCATAAAACATACTACCTAACACCTGAACCAAGGACTTAAAGTGCCTTTTGAATCACGGAAACGCTCAAGAATTTTTGCCACTAATGGTCACCCATCCGTTTTTTCGACCGCGCTTGCTGTTGCTTAACCCCAATCACTCAGTATCGTTCCAAGAGCGCTTGAATCGAAAAAGTATAAAATCCTAGCGGTAGGTACGTTTAATCAACTGAATAAAAAGCGAGGAAAGAAAAGTGAAAAATGGCTCGCTCCATCAGATAGACCGGCGCCCGCTTCAATCGTTATCTCCTTGAATCTATGAATTAATCACGACCTAAGCTTTTGTATCCGGACAGCCAGCCTAAATGTATTAAAGTATACACATTATTTGTACCTATATGTAATGGTTCGCATCTCTTAGTTACCATGTAGCGCTTGAACGACTTGATTAATTGAATCACATTCATACATTATACTTATCCCATTTATTAGATGGTTCATAGCTAAGTAAGCTTAGAAGAAATAAATCGTAACAAGTAGGTACTTGTTTGGAAAAGATAATAATTATGCTCAGTTTTATCACAAATAATTTTTTCGATGACAATAAATAATGTACGAGTACATTTCTTTCTATGATTTAAGATTAGTCTATATAGGCTCACTTGTACACTACTTAATTTAATATACTATTTTTTTTTTACCTTAAGAAGATCCAAACGGACAAGGAATTTTTATTTAATAACGAAACTTCAAATACATGGTCCTAATGCCAACTAATTAGTAATAGTATTTGTACGAGTAACAAGGGTTATCGAGAAAATAAAGAATGTTAGTTGGTCAACTGAAACAGATTTGGATTCTGGCCAATAGTTTGAATTTGGAATATGGCACGGTATTCCCTCGTAAACCATTGCACGATTCGCTTCATTGCTACTTTGGGTTGTTGGACCTCTAGGATACGTGGTTCACGCAATCTAAAATACCTACGATTACTTATGCAAAGAGATTGGTTATTAGACAGATAGGATTGGTTATTAGACAGTATTAGGTAACCTTTGCCCTATATTATGCAAAATTACGATAAGGTCCTCTCTTTCGTCCATAAGGACGAATAAGTAGCCCATAGACGATCAAGCAGCTTGTCAAACTTTACATGTTTGACGAGAAAGTTTGATCATCTAGGACTGTGTTTGACGTCTTAACAAACACGTTTGTATAACGTTTATTGAAAGCTAAGTTTGTCACACACGTTGATCATATAATGATTTACGAGCAACTTTACGATCTATTAGAATGACCAAAAAAATTGCAAGGAATTAAAAAAAAAACTCTTATGTTAAGGTCACTACAAGACCTTTAAGGTTAACTTTTACTCACTCCAGAGCTATTTAAAACTTCCTTTCGATATCTCCTTAAACCTTTTGGCATATTTTAGTAACTATTTTCCAGTTGTTATTGGAAGTAAGCCAATTGTTAGAGAAACTTACCGTCATCAAAAACTTGTTCGAGGAAACTATTCGATAGGTAAACATCGGAACATGGTCTGCGATTTAAATCTTACAAGTTCTCAAATTGTTGTCCGATAAATTCGGGTTAAGTCCTTCTTAAAATCCATTATTGGTCAAAAGCTCTAGATAATTATAACGTAAAAATTCGTCCCAATTTCAAAAAGATTGTAAATTTTAAAACATTATTAGCTTAATCTAAATCGGATGGTTGTAATGGATAAAAAAAATAATTTAATAAATACTCAAGTTATAATGTGACATGTGACATACATGACTTTTAATTATCTACATAATTATTGCTAATCAATGCTTAGATGATAATTAATAATTAATTTAGTTACAATTCACCGTACTCGTAATGTGTGACATTACATTTGGTGTGAAAAGTAACGTAAAGCTTTACAATCACATTTTATGTGTAAAGTAAGATAAAATGTAACTAAAAAGTAATACTTTTCGAACACTGCCATATCATTTCTTGTTTTATTAAGAATATAATTATGTACTTAAATGGTTTCATTGAGAATCTAAGTTACAAAATGCTCGCGACTACAGGTCTGATAACATTTTCCCTCGTTTGATTGGCACGTTATTACTGCTTATGACTAGCTTTGCTGGGAAAATATAAGTGATACATACCGAACAGTAATCACTGAACTGACTGAAACCGTTTGTGGACTAAATAACCTACTATTCGAAGCGATATTAGGTGCAATTGGACCCAAAGTTTCATGAGCTCATTTTCACCTCTTTACTGAAGCTAGTTACATACAAAGAAATACCTGTAGGAAAAAGTTATCAAACGATAATCGTACTATGGTACAAAGAACACTACTATGAATAAATATAAGAAACACAATCAAGATAATACTTGTCATGTTACGTAATAAAGAATGCATGCTCTATTATAATGGTTATCCCAACGCTGTCCTGTTAGATACGACTAAATATTGGATAGATAAATGGATAACATAACCAAACCGAATTGCAAATTAAACTAATTTCCCAAAACAACCAATATGATTAGATTTCCCGCAACATTAAATACCGAATGAAGTTCGAATTCTCCAAATGGAAAGCTTCGCATTAACATATTTAACGGATTAGCAAGTGATTTGCTCACCAACTGGTTAACGGGGAATCTCTGAATATTTTCAGTTGAATTATTTAGGTTACTAGTATGTATAGTTGTAATAGATTCAATGATGTTAACGCAATAGTAATTCGAATTATTGCATAATTAGAACAAGCTGGTTTTGTTATTTAATAACAGATAATTAATTACCTATTCTTTATCAGGAACTAATTAAGCATTGTCAGTAGGTACTTGTATGAGAAATAAAATAACATTACA
Organism: Lerema accius; assembly: GCA_001278395.1. Classification (NCBI taxonomy): domain Eukaryota; kingdom Metazoa; phylum Arthropoda; class Insecta; order Lepidoptera; family Hesperiidae; genus Lerema; species Lerema accius. The sequence continues at coordinate 508,704 of LGAG01000824.1, read as the reverse complement.
TCCTCCATACCATGATTGATGATTCACTTTTCGACTCACTGGTCTTTGTAATAAACTCTCTCTGGTTATGAAAGCAAAGATGGATTAGTACAGATACTCGTATATTGGGAATTACATATCCACGTTATTATTATTGATATAAATAATATTCCATTATGTTACAAAAACATGGCATGTATATTTACATGGCAACCTAACGTCTCATTCAAAAGTAAGTAAAGTTTGACTAATATTATCTTTTTACACAATAAAATTACACAGTTTCTAACAAATATAAAGCTTTTTTTTCGGTAACAATAAAATAACAGAATAATTCACCAAACCGTTACAGTAGTTTTGTAAAACAATTTTTGCAAATACAAGTGTCCAAAAACATCAGTTTTCCCGAAGCGCTGATCATAAATTTCGTATTCAATGGCCGGTAATCGCTGTGTAAAAAAACAGAACCGCGTATTTTAGCACAAACTATTGACTAACCGTAACAGCCGTTTACAAATAGTTAACATAAATTTTACGCCCACTAACGCCTAGTGCGGTAAAGCTAATTGACTAACGTGCTCCATAGTAAACGGCTGAGCATTTAAGCTATGCTTAGCTAGAAGATAAATTTCAAATTTTAATCTATACACGTATATGGTTATTCTTGGATTATCGTAAATATTTTTTATTACCTGCAAGACTCGTTTATCTTTTACATAACGTAACTTCATGTTCCTAGGAGTGTAAGGAATTTTACATTTAGTGGTCTTGACATTTTTTTGCCAATAATATGATTGTTGTAAAGTTAATTTCTGATCTTATTTTCAATTCTAAATAATTGCAAAAATTAATCTTGATCAAAAGTGTGAACTCGGGTTTTCCTATACGTCTGAGATACCTATTTCACATGGCTTTAAAGCCTAAGCTAGCATTTAAGCCTCCTGATTAGAAGAAAAATATACACATACATATACATAAAAATATACATATACATACACTATAACGTTGAAGGAAAAAAACGCAGTATATAATTATATCGGGCCATTCTGGGTCCACAAAATTAAACAAGGAAAGGAACTGAAAAATGTTATTAAAGGAACATCCAAATCCACTCCATAACTTTTTGAAAAAAGATCTCGAAGCAAATATCAAGGAGCAGAGTTGTTCATATTTTTTCCTATTAAACTTTTATATCTCTCGATTCGTCCCTTCGTTTCATCTATAAAGTTGGTCATACCTTTAATTCCAGTCACCTGGAATGAGAGCTGGAACTTTTCTAATTTTCCAATAAAACTTATACATTCCGCACGGAAATCCTGTTAGGGGCTAGATGACATTGCGACATGTCGATAATTAAAATCTCAGGAACTTTTAATACCTGATGCTTTTAAGAATTTCTGTTTTATTAACGGAAGGTTTAACGCAATTCGAATTCCGAGCACGATTTTCATGGAATTTCAGTACTTTTCTGACTTCAATACTGAACGTAAACGTTTATTTAGTGAGAAAGGAGTTCATACTTTTTAATGCGTTACGGTATGTAGGCAATATTATTATAATAAAAATAATTTTGATTTCATTATTATGTATGTTTCACACACTAACAGGATGGGTTGAAATGAGTGAGGATTGTTACTCATTATCAGTGATACCTGAGGCCTTATGATAGTTCAAAATGACAATAAAGTAATTTATTTATTTCATAATTTATGTACACTCGGAAAAATAAAGCGGAAAATAATTTAGAAATGATGTACAAAGGTACTTGATATAAGTAATTGATATTAGGGTCATTAACAAAATACCTATAGTCTCTCCTACAGTTACAGTAGGTTACTGCTCACCTTAGTGGTAGGGAAGGGTGGCATTCGTTTGCTATTTTCATTACATAAAAATATGTTGATAAAGCAATACCCTTACCAAGGTCACGAAAAAAATGTACAATAAATACGTAGATTATAATTTAATAAAAATTCATCCTATAACATACTCTCAGTACCTTAATTATGTAAACACGCCAAACCAATCCCTTGCAGATTCATTACTTTTCAAAACAGCCATCTACAAGCTACCAAATAAAAAAGAAGCTTGTTAAGCGAATAAAACAGGAGTCATTTAAATATCCCGTTAAGAATTTTATGCAAAGAGGATTAACGTCAACCGCCTTGTTTACAACGGCGGAGATAAACAAGGTTTGCCATCCTCAAGAGATTGCTGCGACGTTTCCTGTAACTCATAACGGATGTAAGGGCTTTTCGAATTACGCGTTAGAAATGAATCCTTTGATAAAGTAAATATAAGTAGTACGGTCTCTCAAAAAACCAAAAGTTTTGACAAGTTAAAACTTTTATATGCTTTACGTTGATTCGCTTACGCATGCGTGTGTACAAATCTAATGAATATTTCTATATTATAATTAACACAGTTGGTAGTTTTTATTGCTTTGCACGCTTATAAAAGAGACGTACAGAGTACAGAAAATAAAATTCATCAGTAAAATTATTTCACAGGGAATCAAATTAAGAAACTACAGCCTTGTAACAGCAGTGTAATGTGGCAAATATTGAGCTATTCGGGTCGTTATTTCACCATCAATTTACGTCATCATCGTAATAAAAAAGCGCAGACTGTTACATTCCTAACGTTTTTCAGTAAAGCTACTGTAAAACGAGTGGAAATATCTCAGGACAAAACCGGTTTTCATGAGTATTTGCCGTACAAACAGCGAAGTGAAACCTGAAAACACGGTTTGCCAAACAAATTGCACCTACTTGTTCTCAACTGCTAAGATCGCTCGGTACACTGCTTACCGTTTGCCTCGGTAACTTACAATTCAAAAGTGGTTTTAAATGTAAATTTTGACGTCAGTAAACTGTAAATAATAAGATTCCGTCTGAATGTAGTAACTTGAGGAATCGTAGCGCCTTTGTACCTACTCGATATTTAAATGTACTTATTACAAGTATCTTGAATAGTATTTCATAAGGCGTGATTCCTATAGTGAAATGGTTACTTTAACGGACAAATATTAAATGGTTCTATTACAAGCAAAACAGTTTAAATGAAGAATTTAAATTTCTGTTCCTAAGCTGGGCGTTACTTATCTACTGACGACCCTGTAGCCTAGTTGATAATGTTCTTGCCTGCGAAGCTAGAGGTCCCGGGTTCGATCCCCGGCTGGAGCAGATATTTATGTGACAGATAAATGTTGGTTCTCGGGTCATGGGTGTTAGTGATGTGTTATTTGTGTTGTTCATGCCACCCGCGACACAGGGAATCCTAGTGCGGGGGAATGAGTGTATTAGCATTTAATTTGTCCATGTCACCCCTGATACAGAGAATTCCAGTGTGCGATACGACTGTGTACTTACTTATGTAATTCCGCAATTATCTTTCACGAGTCAAACTCTACAAAATCTCTACTTCCAAATCCCTGTTTCACACACAGCGTAAATAAACGTACAATAGAGTAGAGCCTAAAAGGAAATCGTTCAAATTCCACGTATGTTACCGTTGTCCCTCTCTACATGTACCTGTTTAATTGGACTTCGCCAAAGCAAATGAGAGCTAACCGCAGCGCGAAGTTTGTCGGCAACGAACTACTTAGCAAAACAAGTTATGTCCGACTTCGTAACATGAGTAAATTTGAATTGACGGAACTAAAAGAGTTGTCTTTGGTGTCGCATGTGGGATGTTACAGTCTGTATTTGTTTTAGGATTAACTTAATCTAAAAATATAGACATAAATACATACGCAATAGCCAACTTCATATCCAACGCAATTTGAGGATCTATGGTATCGATTTGGGTCCCAGGTTCAATTCCCAGTGAGACAGAAAGAGTAAAATTTCTGTTTGTACTTATTAAGTCATAAATTAATAACATCGAAAAGTATCAATATGGTCAAAGTTTACTTCAAACTTTAACTGAACTATTTGGGGATGAAGACTAAATTTAACAGTTGGATTGTTATTACAAGGATTTTTCATCATTTCGTATTCCGCAGTCTTTTAACTTTTAAATAATTCCTTCTCTCCCTCAGACAGATTCGAGAAATCTTCAACATAGCTTCGGGTTAAAACGGTTAACTCTAATTTAGGGTTAATTTACTTGTCGCTCACCTCGGGGGTAGCTGGAGATTGCGAGGAAAACAAATCAAATACACCTAATTGCAATTAAGTCAAACTAAAATGTGTGTTAGGTACTTTTTTTTTTAAATTTACTGCAGGACTTTGTCGTCGAGCAACCACATCGTCCCGTAAAGGAAACGCGCAAACATACAATGTTAACAATTAAATAATTAAATTACCGTGTGTAATAAACATTGTCCATGGATAAAACTATATCATAATGAAAGTTTTAATGGTCTTTCCCTTGCTGATAAGATGTTGTATGAGATTCTATGACATTCTAGAATAAAATAAGTAATAATCGAATAAAATTCACGCCCTCACTTAGGTAAAGTAAGTAAGTACCTACCATCTTAATATATTTATAGCTGAAAGCTCCAGGTCATAATAGAATTCGGTCACGAGCAAACCATGTTAGCCGTTCAAATATTATATTATGCTAATATAAAAGAAGGTAGGTGTGAAGTAGGAATGGCAACGTCTGTGTATGTATAGACCAAATATAAATTTTTATCTAAGTAGTAATATTTACGTAAATTAATGATAAATTTGCTGTTCGTATATTTCAATAAAATAAATAGTACTAATATTAATCGGGAACAGGAATAGTTGCACTATAGCTGGTTTGTTCGTCTGTTTTCGTCTGAGATTGGAAACTATTAGTAAACATATTCTCGAGCTGTAGTACTCGTAAGTGTTTGTACATAAAATTGTAAAACAATATAAGGTGTCTTCTTCATGTCGTACACGTAAAGTAGGAATGGAATTTTTAGTTCTATAGATCAATCAGAAATATTACAAGAATTTATGAGAAAAAACTAGGACATCTAAGTAACAAACAGATCAACGATTAACTAAGACAGCTACGAAACTCTACACTGCGCGTAGCCACACTCGGCCAGTTTTATATCTGTGGTTATGAAAGTTTGCGCAGTTTTTGCCACGAGACGCGACGTTTTGTTTTCGTTGGTGTCGACAGAAATAGGGCAGACGACCAACTACGAATGCGTGTTTCGCAATTTATTACAGTTTTTACAATACCCTGCACACATGGCACGGTCGCCAACGACACTGTCATAACACAAAAAGTGTCAAGTAACCCGGATGTGCTGTGAGGCTGTGACAGTTTTGTTAAAATTTATTTAAACTAGAGAGCCGGTCCGTAGTTGAAGTTTGACAGTAACTTATTAAATCAAACTATATATTGAAGACTCGATCGATATAGTATATATACCTGCTTGGATGTCAACGTCAACTGGGGCCTATCGTCTATCGACTGTATGCAGTGTTTGTTTATAAAGATGTGAATGTGTAAGCCTTCTTTTAAATCTCGAAATAAATTTATTTGTTGTGTTTGTGCCGATAGTTCAACCCTTCACCAATTTACACATAATGTATGTGTGTAACATTACTTTTCTTTTGTACAGTATCAGTAATGCTGAAGGTCATTTTGAAAGGATATCAAAACACAGCCTTATTTTCAAGGTGGTGATACATAACTCCTCTCCCCAAAAAGCTGAATTTATGTTCATGGCGAGGTGTTTTATCAAATGTTCGTATGATATTCCTCGTTTTCGGACCGATTTTCTAAATCTAGAATAACGCAGCACCTCTAATTCTGATATACTTACCTACTACCAATATACTAACCACTATAAGTTGCCATACTGCCGCATCGTAATTCATGTTGATATCCTGCAACTTTTAGAGTGCCACTCAAACTGGTTTCCCTCCAACTATTAGAAGCTTGCTAGTGTTTACCCGAGGCGTTTAATTTGGAATTGTTTGAAGGCTTATCTTGAATGGGATATCTTCTATTGTTAGGTTAACTTTGAGATTATGCGAAAGGGTTATCAGTACAGGTACCTATGGTATTTCTCAAGATAGTTTTTTGTGTAAACACTTCTATAGAACTTTAAGAAGTATGTACCTGTACTTACGCTCAATAAACATTCATTTACATCCCTATATCTCATCATTTGTAACTTTTAATACATTTTTCGCCTCTGCAAAAACCTCCAATAACTTTCACGTATTAATGCCCACGTCACTAAAGCTTATTTATATTTCGATATTTTCGCCTGCGGGCCAGGGAGACCAATATATTGTACTGAGACTTAGTGCTACTTACTTATTTAGCGTCGGAACTGAACTTGCAGATACGGTGGCAACTTGCCAATATTTTTACCTGTAAACACAAGAAGATATACGGTTAGAGAAGACGCAGAAATTGAATTCTAATTTGATTCTAACTTGTGCTGGCTTTGTGTTACTATACTAAATGATAATCATTAACAACTACGAATTCGAAGGTTCGTGCAATCATATCTACATTATTAATACGAGAAGGAGTTAATAGATATAATGTTACATTTGCACACACACACACACTCACACAGAGAGAGAGAGGAATAGAGAAAAAAAGAGAAAGACATATAATTGTATACTTCAGAATTTTTGCACTCTCTTTTTGTGTCGGAGATTCCAAATAAGTAACAGTGCCTATACTTGTCTCTGCGGTGGAACTAGTCTGCAGTTTAAAATGGTCGCCATTTTACAATCGTTTACAGACACGATTCTATTTGATCCACCCACAGTGAATGGAGCAGTTCTCTCAAAGATTCCACTATCGGTCACAAGATTTTATTTTTATCCCTCGCCCCGGGTTGTCATCAGTTCCGAACGATTTATCTTGTCCTGATACACTTCGTATATTCTTCAGAACCATAACGTTGATAATGTATTTTGTTTTTAAAGCGTTCATAAAATTTTAAACTGTATTACCTACTTATGAGTTCATTCAAAATAGTGTTACTTTAAATAGTTATTGTAAACTAGCAGACATTAATATAAAAAGGAAAAATATGAGCACCTTTTTGTTTTCTCATTATTAAAAATTATATGGCGTACGTCACTCCCACATTGGAAAATTTAATAACACCTCATTTGCTATAATAATCGATGAAGTCATTTGTGGCGTAGAGCGTGCCAAATGGACATACATACAACATAAATACACTCTGAAAACAACCTCCGTGTCGCAAACGAGTAAAACTTATAACCAATCCGTCACAGCGAGGCCCAATAGATAGTACGTACGAAGGTCATTTAGTGGACTAGCTGTCTGATAGATGTGCGCTGCATTGTCACCGTGTGATTGATGAGGCTACGGAGATAGAAGCTATAGTTATTTCCATGCGATATCCGAAGTATAATAGAAGCTACTAACGTTAATTGTGAAGAACGTTTAGATATTAACTTATACATCTCAGACCAAAAAATATAATACTCAGTGTTTAGAACAAAAAGTAAGGCAATTTTTTTTTCGTTTTTTTACTATCTGACGTATGTCACCCAGCACGGTCTGCCGAGCAATGTAGGTACCAGGAAACGTTATCATTTGTTATTAACGTTATGTTTTTTCCCTACTACGGTTATTTGTTCCGAAGACTGCGTCTATATATTTTTTGGTCTGTGTCATACATCTATATCTTTCGCAAGAAAGGTTTCTGTAATACTGTAAAAGTAGGTATCATTACCTATGTTGTTTTCTCTCGACATCTAAATACAATTAATTGATTTGAACAGTGGTCTTTGTACATTTTTTCGTTATAAAGATTTTAAAATAACTTGATGACTCAAAATAATAAGGGACAATGAAGTTAAAATATAATTTCGTTGTTGTCAACAGAAATTTAATTTCCGTTAGCGCATGAAGCACCAACAATCTTTGTATTGTAATGGCACAATGGAGTTCTTTTTGAGAATTCCACTACTGCAGTGCTTCGATATGAGTAAACGATTGAGCTGAATACGTTCTGTGAATTGAATCCGAAAACATGAATGGAGGGGATAAATAAATATCGTTATTAAGGAATATACGTCCAATTTTGCTACGAGACAACAAAGAGAAACGAAAACCTTTACCTATGAGTGGTTGAACAATTGACGTATAACAATAACTGGTTTGAGACATGAGTTTTTATCTATGAGTTTCTTTGTGACTAACCACAGCTTAGTCCTTGAGAAAATAAGGTAATTTTACGGATAAACTAGTCATATATTGTGAGTGTGCAAGCCGACTTAAGCCGAGAACTTTCTAACAGCGTTGGAGTAAGGTCAATGAACGTAAATATATACAGTACACCCGTATAGACATAGATACATATTCTCCAAAAATGTTACCTTGCTAACGCCGTCGGGTAAAAATTATCAGAAAAGCAAACGTACGCAAAGCAAACCAGTACAAAGGAAAAAACATCTTTTCCGTTGGTAAATTGATCAATAAAATATCTTTCAGTCGGTGCCAAAAGTTTCACGTTTCGCAAACAGAAGTCTTTCTCCTATTTAGGAAAATATTCAGAACTTTCTGTACCGCATCAAAATGCACAAGTTGTTTCAAAGTGTAGCATCCGAATACACGGACTTTATTTTTTCACTGCGCAAAAAAGAAATAATCAAAATTCGGAAAAGTTTTCCAGTCTTCCGGAATAACACTACACTTGTATCTAAAATTACTTGACTGGAAGTTGAACTTACTGTTTGTAAGACCTAGAAATTCTAGATGCTGCAAGGTACCTCATTAAAAGTGAATTCAAGTCTATCTCCCCTGCTTGTAGTGTATGTACCCTGTTGAATAACGGGCAAAACTATTAAGATTTAACAGATACATTCATTGCTCTGTGCTATTAAGAATTCACAGTACATGACGCAAAAACGATCGTGACAAATAATAAATTATAAGAAAAACTAGATTAGATTAAGGTTTATACTAGTCAAAAATGTTTGCTGCGTAGTCATTCTTAGCTTTATCAAATCAAAATAATGTAAAAATGAATACCCAACACCAACTTTCAAAGCATAACTTCCAAACCAAATTTAATATTCAAGTCCCTGCTTGGTGCGTATACAATATTATAAATCTATTTAGCAAAATCTATTTGTTGTTAGAATAATAACATAAATTGTTCAGTGAATTGAGATTTCGCTTCAGTGAAATTGCTATAAGACTCATTCTGTAATCTTGTTACGGGTTCAGAAGGATTAATAGTAGTTTGCGTAAACGTATTTTAGAAGGAACACGACGTAAAATTGTATTACTGTAAGTTCGTTCGGAATCACTAGCTATGAACCCATTTAAGGAAAATCAGAGAGGAATTATTCTAAATGAATTATTCCGTTAAACCGTCGACTGAAATTTCTTAGAATGCATGCGATTTAACAGCACCTTTAGGCTACTGAAAAACGGTTCTGTTTTGACATTTTCGTATAGTTGAGTTAGCACGTTTTAACAGTATGGCCACGTATGACGTTGAGTCATTTATTATAGAGACATGAGGTCGATGCCCCCTTTTTATTTGTTGACTAACAACACGCCCTCGTTTCGCTTCGGGAATTCATGAAATAGCCCATCACCAATCAGTAATGGAGCAACGTGGTGTATGGAGTACGCCATCTTCGTCAGCTATGAAAAGAGCGTACTTTGTAATAGGACGTTATTGATAAAAGCCATTTGTATAGTATTGTAAGCGTACATCACTATCCAAAAATGAATTATTAAACTTGTAAATGACACTATCAATATAAAACCGAATCTCCGGAGTGAAACAGGTAACACTTACCTACTGTAATAGGTACCTACTCGTATCAATCACCTTTTTAAGGGAAACTCACTCGATCGATCATTTGATGTCGATGTCATTTACGATCAGTAACTTCATGGTCCGAGTTTTGATCGGAATACGTTCAGGGAGTCGATTTATTCGGCTTTCGTTTTTTAATAGTCGAACTGATATGGAATACGTGTAAATAGCATCTACATATAACATATTATACACGATTATTGATACCGGTAACTAGATCCGACCTGATAGTATTCAGTTAACAATTTTCTGGGGCTATTAACGTGAAACCTGATCGGATGAATTCTACCTCGTAATAAAAATAAACTTCTTTCTTTACTAGCATCTCACCAATAGGTATGGCGTTAATAAGAAATATATTTAGAGAAATTAAAAACACCTCAGCCTTTAGCCTTATAAATTGAAGTACCTAATCATAGCCGAAAACCATCAATCAATTATTGACTTTTAATTAACCAAACCGCGCTCAATTCGGTTCATTCTTTAACTAATTGTAAAACGACGTAGTAATTAGGTAGGTAATATTAAAATTTTATTTCTCTTACATAAGTTCAGTGATGACGTCATAATCAGGTACCTACTTAGAGTTGAACTTTAGTTCTTAGCTAAAAACGAATTCTAAATTATTCACTATCTTTTACTAATTGTAAAAAGACGTAGTAATTAGGTAGAAAATATTAACATGTTATTTCTCTGACATAAGTTTAGTGATGACGTCATAATTAGGTACCTACTTAGAGTCGAACTTTAATTCTTAACTAAAATTGAATTCTAAAGGTTGGAAATATTAAAATTTTATTTCTCTTACAAAAGTTTAGTGATGACGTCATAATGAGGAACCTACTTATAGTTGAACTTTAGTTCTTAACTAAAAACGAATTCTAAATTATTCACTATCTTTTACTAATTGTAAAAAGACGTAGTAATTAGGTAGAAAATATTAAAATGTTATTTCTCTGACATAAGTTTAGTGATGACGTCATAATTAGGTACCTACTTAGAGTCGAACTTTAATTCTTAACTAAAATTGAATTCTAAAGGTTGGAAATATTAAAATTTTATTTCTCTTACAAAAGTTTAGTGATGACGTCATAATGAGGAACCTACTTATAGTTGAACTTTAATTCTTAACTAAAAACTAATTCTAAAGTATAAACTATCTTTATGAAGTTATAATACCAAAGTCAAACACACAAATTCACAAATACACACATTAAACTTATATCCTCCCTCGGCTTTACGACGAGCGTTAAAAAGCTATTTAAAATGTCTAACGACCAAATTATAATCTATATAAATAATTCGTAACTTCAAAACTTTAGCAATTTCCATTATAATGACCATTTGAATCCCGTCCGCTTAAATATTTAATTTCTATGAATACTTAAAAATTTTGCTGTACAAAATTAATGTTGTTTACAAGTTTTACTAACTAAATTAGTCTAGTGAAGTTTGAAGGTAAAACTAAATTGCTCTGAGTATCTCATGTAATTGCTAAAAAGCATCGAGGCATAACATCAGGAGTAACTTAATTAATAGTCTGTATAGGTATATAAACTAAAGATCAATGTACGTGCAATTTCGTAGTAACAATATAGATAGAAGACGTGGGCCGGCCATATTAACTTCATAACAAAACCATTAGCAAGATGCTTTCGTGTATAATGCAATAAAGATGTCGTACACTAATTGAATTGGAAATTCCTCTTATAAATATAGCAAAGGCTAAGGGAAGTACGAAAATTAACTAAGTTTATCCATTAATGGTCCTCTAAGGTGTAGGTGGATAGTTCAATAACTTCTTTGTCAAAATGTCAAACCATAAAGTTCGAGGGTATTTCAAACCATTCGTGTTCTGTTTGGAACAAAATTCATTTATTTGTATAAAAAAAAATATTTACACATTACGGCAATAAAAAGTTCAATATAATTTGCCTAAAAATTTTTTTTTTATAAATATTACCAGTAGTGGTCATACATGTTGCGGTAACGCTCATAGCCTAAATATACCTTACCCTACGTTAAGCTGTTCTCCATAACTACAAAATGAACTGTAGACCAAATTCTAATGTAAGCATTTATTAGAAAGCTTTATAAGCAATTTCGTAACGCAAGCAAATTTCCGATATAAATTTGTGCACAATATCCCATAAAGAGGTTAAACAAACCATAATCCACTGGTTCCGGACCTACTACAGGTAAGCACTAAGCTGGAACGCCAGTAATTTGCCACGTTCCGCAAATGATAAAGTTTGAACACTATTCGTGCTAAGCCGAAACTAACGCTGGACTATTTATATCCCACCGATGCTAGGGTCTACGAAAGTTCTACGAAAGGCGAGAAATTATTGAAAAAAAAAAACACAAATTACCTAATTATTTTTCGAACAAAACTAATTCAGTGTTAAATTAAAAGAGGCCGCATCTGATAACAATTTCTAAAAGTTACAAAAAAATAATGTCGGGAGTATCTAACGTGGAAAACTAAGCGAACTTTAAGAAATAAAATATGTTTTCAAAACAACGTCAGCCTAGGCGCCTAGTTTATTTATAAAATTGTAATGTCACAAACAAATTATACTTCCCAAAGGTATTAAAAATAACTGTTCCAACTGAAATATAAAATGAAATTTGAGCGTGCTATCGGATGAATTTCTCCAAACATTGTCACAAACCATTTGTGCGGGCAAACCTAATGTTTAGATGCCGATGTAATCCACTTTAGTTAGTGCCGTTGTTTTTGTGTGCAATAAATTTTATAGCGGCCACGTGATCGTAATAGCTTTGTGACTCCGGGAGATTGATGAACGTTAGTGTTCATTTGTTTTGACAAACGCGAAACAAAGCCTGTGTACAGAATTGTTTTATGTAAATAGACAAACGAGTAATCAAGCTACTTGATGATATTGACTAATGGTCCTTAAGAATATCTATAATTATTTGTTGGTATAATTCAACACACAAAAGGTCGGATCAGCCAACAGAATCATGTTTAATATAGCATGACTGATAGACATTATTTTCTATTTTCGGTATCAAAATAAAGAAGGTAATTCTTTTTCAATTTCCTAACATATGAAACGTCCAAACACACCGAGCTAAAATGTTTCATCATACAAACGTAAAAATAATCCTACGGTTTCTGTCTTTAACCTTAAATGAACCAAATAACGTTGAACCGTGATATGGCAACAAAATAGAAATAACGGTACTTTGATAAGCCTTCCAACCTTATATCTGAGATCTGAATAAGTTGGCTGAGTCCATCTAATGGGTGGTAGAATTGATTACATACAACATAGAGTGATGATCTGTCAGTATTAATAAATATATCGGGGAAGCTTCGTGTATATTTTTTCATAAAACTAACGAGTCATCGATCCGGCTTTGTACAATATAAAATGTACGCTCCAGCAAAGAGTTTAGTTTTTTGTTATGCGGGCGTGTATCCTGTTTCCACCTGGTGTAACTTACGCTATTGTACTCATGATTTTATAACATAGTACCTATGTTGTACAAAATCGTATCTCTGATGTTTACCTTTTTATTTCCAAGAAGTTTCTAGTCTATTCCTGTATTATTTTCCTTGAATTTTCGTCGAAATGTAAATTAAGGAATTTTTATAAAAGGATCTCGTTAATTACCTTAAAGCTTTTAAAGGGTTTAATAATAACTAGACCCATTTATCGCTAATCTATTCAGCTAATAAATACGAGAATCGTTCACTTAAATGTTATTTACATGTTATTTACACATATTATAATACGTTTTTTTCCCACTTATCAGTCAACATGTTGAATAATAAATTAACTCTACATAAACATAATAACATAGTGAAACAAATAACAGCATATACCCAATCATGCAAACTAATGTTACGTTTTACACATAGTCCAGCCACTTAGTCGAAAAACTCCCAACACTAACTAAGGCTTACAAACTAAATATTTCATTTACGCTTACTGGAACCTTCAGTAACGTCACTTTGTCGACTACGTTCGTAATTTAATTTGCGTGCTGCGAACTTCGTGAGCACGTATTAGTTCTATGTAACTTGAACTAGGCAGGTGCTCGATTGCTAATTCTGCAGGAAAGACATTTTGTATGCCGTGTCTTCATCAATGAACTTTGAATTTGGAATAGACAGGGTTTCGCAAACGTCGCTTTTCGTCGTTTGAATGCAGCTTAGAAATAGTTGTAGACATTGTATGAATGCTCCCTTAAATCTGTTGCCACACCCTACCAGGACCATAACATGACGTATTGTTATTATAAATAAATAATTAATTAATTAACCTACAATTACTATTTCATGTCTTTGGGTCTTTGTTCGGTCATCAAACCTACTCGTAAATAGCAATTTGAATTCATTAAGTAAATAGGTATACAATTTAAAGCAATTTATAAAACGCTTCTTTTAAAGTGTTTCAAAATAGTTACTTCGATTGTAGATTAAAACCTTATAAATTATTCCGGCATGTTAAACGTTATGCAAATATTAATTCTTACTAAATAGCAAAGTAAAGCAAATAAATAAAACAAGGTAGGCGAACCGCAAACCAAAGAATGTTCCATACGCTGATTGCCCTCATTGTTGGACACGAACACGATCGAGCTCGCCTCTTTTATTTGCCATCGACTGTCCCGGAATACAATAGCAAAATTAACCATTAACAGTTAATATTTCTTGCAATGAAGTGAAAATTAAATAAAAGTTAAAATCGAGTAGTTTTGTTTTAGGAGAAAACGTTTAACCACCGGGCAAAATTTACTGCTGAATTAGTTTAAAATATGTTGTCTACAAAATATATGTTCCCGCAAGCAAAGCTGCAGGGCACAGCTAGTTTAAGAGAATAAAAATAAAACAGAACGTGCGTTACTCGCTTTATTTTGGACTCAATTCTCGTGCGATGGATAGGCATTAGACACCCTACAACAGTTAATGGCCATACCGCATAGTTTAGTGTCTTCGGTACAAATAACCCTTGCACTGGCTGGTTTAATTTTCGCATAGCGTTGTTACCATTATTTCTAATTATTCTCCACACCTTTAATTAAAATCCGGCGAGATGAACATCCATCTCTCGTAACGGTGTTGTGGCGAGTGCATGGAGCGAGAATAACGATCCTGAAATATTTATGCTGGTGACTACCTGACGGCACTTACTTGCTTTATTAGAAATACACGTCTAGTAAGATAATAGGTATAGATACGTACACATAGGTACCCATCTAAAGTAAATAAAAAACTCTTTACGCCTAATTCGGGAGTCATAGAATACCAACTTTACTCAAATGCCTGCTGAACAAGGTATCATAAGAGGATAGATGCCAGCCGCGCGCGGTAGGACTTGCCCAAGGTTTATATTACCATTATTATTCTTAAGTTTTGAGTTAATGTTATTACTGTTATTATTATATTTGTGTAGAGCGCCCCTGGGTAGCTAACTTCTCTTACTTGAACGGC
>LGAG01000824.1:446891-477060 GCA_001278395.1 Lerema accius | reverse complement strand
GTCTTTAATTAGTTGTCCACAACTGTATATGTTTGACTTTTAGAAAGTTATGTTCATAGCATATTCTGTAGGATTATACAAAGAATAATAAACTTATGTAACAGGTCTTTTATGTAACTTTCAGAAGGAGTTTATGAAAATAATATAATTTAGTAAGGGCCACAGAATAGCAACAACAAGTAAGTTCTCAACGCGTTGGATACTCGTACAAGAGGGAAGAAAACGGGTATACCTGTGGCATGGACATGGATGTGTGATGTACGCGAATGCTATTATGTTACAGGTTATTTTTTTTTAAATAAAATATAGTTTTTCGTATATTTACGTCGTAAAATAACCTCAAAATAACGGCGGTTCCCCCTCTACGGTATAAAGTAACAAATTCTTTGCGTATATTTTTGGGGTATTTTGATAGATATTCTAATTAAATATATAAGATATACACATACGTTCCCGACAAATAAGCTTCTATTTGCGATGTTGCCGCTCCAGCTTACGTATCTATGTATGAAATAAATTCCTTTGAAGATGGAATAATACTTTATAATCTGTATATTATATATTAAAATGTTCAATCTTACTCTGAAGACGAGACGATAAAAATCAATATACTAATAAGAATATATTTTAGTACCACTTGCAAAATTATTATAATTTATATATTATTAAATAGGAACATTTTATTTTTACCCAACTGTGCCAGAAAGCAGGCAATGTTTTTCGATATCCATTTCTTTGGCCCGCTCTACAGTCTAAGCCGCGTGACGTATTTCAACATACTAATCATGAGGTGTCATTGGAAAGTTTCCATTTCGGAAGTCACATAGACTATGTATTTTTTATTATGCCCCCCAATTTTGAAGCAATCTGCTTTTAGTTTTACTAGTTTATTCCGCTTTTGGATGAGACATACCGAATGTAGAACTGTAAAACTTGCGTTTATTTGAAGCAAAATAATTCTGGGTTGCGGCTTCATCCAAGCAGAATTTGATTGCAACATCGAGTATGCTTTGTTAGGTTTTACAAAGCATAACCCAAATGTAGAGCAAAGTTTTGCTGTGAAAATATGCAGCAACCGAATACTTTTAGTTATAAATATTCGAGTACGAGTTCGAAGAAAACTCATGACGATAATTTAAGCCATAAAGCGATTTCTCCTTCACTTGTTAATAGTCATAATTTACATTAGTTGTGTTATCAAATAATAAATTTCCTGTAAATAAGGCCTGATATTTTTTTGTAGTTAGGGCTTGCATATTAACTAAACATATAAAATTAAATCATCATCACATCAATTTTGAAATCCGTCAAGGCGATTGCTTTGTACAGCGAGCCAAACAAAATAAGCACACAGTCATTCATACATACATACGAGTACATACATACATACATAGATGTGATGCGCTCATGTGAATGTAATACCAATAAATAAACTAATCGGCGTACTTATAATAACTGACACGCTATACTAATTATTGCTATTTCAACAATAACCGATCATTCTACCTCTTATATAAAATTACTATTTAGCTCATTCGTTGAGCGTGACTGAAACTAACCGTAAATAAATTTTCCAGCTCAAAAATGCAATGTCATATTTTTATCGAAGGCACTGCATCAACAGAAAGAAAAATTAACTGCTCGAATACTTTACGGTTTATTTTTCCTTCATACTTAAAGAAAATAACAAAGGAAACACAGGAATTAGATCTATATAAAGCGAAGTAAAGAATAAATAAAATTAGGAAATTAAAGACAATAAAAATGCATAAAAATGTGATTGATGAATTGACCCAGTTCTACAGTTTTATTATAGAAAAAAAATTATGACTGAATTGCTTATAAAACGGGCTCCATATAATTTTCACAAACAAAATTATATTTTGAAAGAAAATATAATACAACTAATTATGTACTTTTATTTGAATAAAAGCCTTCGTTAGCGGTATAAAGTTAATTTATTACACTGACGTTATCGTATTTCGAATGTTAGATTTGTAAATAGAGAATAATTTATTGCTACTAATTCATTGCCATTATTTGCTTCGTTTATTATGTTTTGTGACTAAACAAATAAATTAACCCTTGAATACTATTGTTACATCTTTTTCAAAGAATCCATTAGTTCAGAAAACACCCACCTAACATTAATTTAATAACTTACGATAGAACGACGGGTGGGTTATATACTGATTGTTACTAATACGAGTAAGTCTTGATCGAAATAATAAAATTATTATGTTCTGCTTTTCTCTAGCAATTTCTCTGGTAACTGTACTAATTAATTCAATTTTACTTACATGATGGTTTCATTTTCGTAAAATTATGTGTAAGTAATTTTATTAGTGGCGAAAATAGCTGGGCACTGTGGTCCTTAAGCTAGTTTTAGACGGACGTTTTCAAGTTGCGTGCGGTCTGACTGCAAAACATGAGCAGCAAGCTTCAAGCAGTCCCTGTTGACAATTTCGAAGCATTATTCTATAGCAATGAAACTGGACGCTACTGCTTCAAACTGCTATTCCTGACAGTTTGAAGCAATCAGTCTATGACCATCTTTACTAAGTCGATTATAGGTAATATGACTGACATAATACGCAACGTTCCGTTCACACAAAAGAGATGATATTTCAAAAATAACAGGTTTACACATAATCGTATTTACAATACAAAGCCTTCGCTGTTTCGAACACAATTCCTTTACAATGAAATAAGCTATCGTTATTCTACGCGACGTGGCATATTTATACACGCCATGACAGGGCAATCTGTTTCCTGGCAATAAAATATAGTGGAACGCCTTACACAGGCAACATACCTACATGGGACGATACCGAATACGTACATGTATAAAAATAAGTAGTTTCTGTGAGTAATACAAGAAACTAACACATAGAAATCATTTCAGTCATTCAACTTTAGAGATAGTAATTTTAATTGAAACTTTCACCCTTGTGTTCGCCATTGACCTCTCCACCAATTCGTAGTGGAGCTGCATGGTAGAATATGCTCTAGACCTCCTCAGTTATGAGAAGAAACTCATGGGGTAGTGGGTCATTTTAGGTTGGGGCCATTTGTGTTATGTAAACCAGTAACCAGTTAAAACGAATACGGTCCCTTGTGTTATCCCGTTAGGTTTTACTCAATGCTATTGTTTTTGCTATCGTATATCCGTCATTAATCTTTATCTAAGGAGTGCCACTTACGTTGTTTGTATACGGATGTCAGACGATGTTAGTTAAGTGGGACAGGGGTATTGTTTGGAAAACGTAATCCGGGATCGTATCATTAAAAGAATAATTCATTTCTGTATTTTATGTTCGAGTGATTCAGAAAATAATAGAAATAATTTTGTGTCAATAGAGTGGGGACAATGTCACAAGTGAATTAATGGTAATAAAAAAAAGAAAAAAATATATATGTACGTAAAGAAAAATAGTAACAGGTCTATAGTTCAGAATAGTAAGAAAAGTGGATAAGAATAGGTCGATAAGAATAAATGGTAGGTACGTAAAAATGAATAATGAATGCAGATATGTAATAGATACAGGATAATATTATGTTATATTTAAAATTGTGAAGAAAAAATAAATATTAAATTGGAAAAAGTAAATATAAACAGTTAAATATTATGTATTGCATTTGTAGGCTATTATCCATTCATCTACGCTAAATCATATATGAATCATTAATTACACCAAACATCCGAACTATTCGAACATTTCAATTTCATAATGTACTAAATTATAGTAGACTAATCTGACAGGGTCAAATGAATATTAGGTATCTACTAATATTAAATGGTAATACTTACGTTTAACATGAACGAGCATATTAACGAATATCTTAAAACAATCGACGCGTATCGTCTAACATCAAGCTGCCAGTAGGGGCAGCTTGCAACACTGTCTACAGCTAGCTTTAAGCTTAGGTTATTTATACAGACTTCTGACAAGAAATAATTTAAAAATATCTAACTATATGATTTTCCTAAATGACACCAACTAATAGAAAGAGTATTTAATAATTTTTGCTTTATCATCATCACCACACACAAATCACAATCGTCATCATAACACTCTTGGGCTCGGCTCTCCTCTCAAAGTTTATTCATTTTTGCTTATTCAACTCAATTTTCAACTAAATGTAAGAATAATACTGGATCGCGACTAATAATTCAGCAAAATCGTAAACGAAGTTATCTACACATTCAAATCAGTTCTAACTTATTTCATTAACACAACTATTTGAATCTCCTCAAAAAAGTTTTCACAAGACCAACATTCTTTCTGCCATTAAGTTGATTAAATTTTCCTAAATACCTACCAGTGGCAGTCGACGTCTTTCGGTTTTAATTAGTTGTGCTCTAAATAAAACGGTCAGAACAAATTTTGTTGCTCCACTGATTTCTCCTCAAAGTCCCGATTCCATTACTATAATTTCGATTCGTTGCTTCGTAAACTGAATTAATTAATTATGAAAGAGCAATGGATTTCAAACGTTTCTTCGTACCTTTTATTTTCTCTTGTTTCCAGGTCCTATTATTATAAATACAAGCGCCCGCGGCTTTAATGTTTACGTTGTAATATATTATAATGTAGTATAGGCACGATAGGTGAATTCATTCGTTTCAAATTCAAAACTTAAAACAATAGGTGTTTATTTTGCAATACGTTGCGTCCATATTTTGTAAACATTTCACTTTTTTGCAATTCATTCGCAATATTTTTAGTACATAACACATTAATGAAATACTTTTAGAAACTGAATTCATTGTTTTTACAAACATTTTTTAAGAGTTGAGCGTTTCCATTCGGAAAATGTAGAAAAATAACTTGTCACCAATTTAATAGAAAAACTATTATGGACATTCAGGATCAACAGGATAACACGTAAATAATCAACTACGGAACTTTACAATACCTACACGTGGCCTGAGGAACACTTAAAAGATTTTTGTTAATCATTTTGATAACAACAACAATTACTTAATTTATTATCTATATTTCTGATTGACGATATAACTCACTGGCCACTTCAGTCAAAATAAACAATTCATAATCACTCACTGTCGTTTAAACACATTTATTTTATTTCCAAACCTTCATATTACAGCTGCGAGAAAACAATCCTATTAATCAACCAGCAATTAGAAATAATGCTCCAATCCGATTAACTCAATACGAGAGGGAAACTTGTTCAAATCACTAGGCTGTAAATTTAAAGTACTTATCTCACTAACATTGGGAACCAACGGGAAATTAATTGGAGTTTCAAGTAGAAATGAAAAAAGTTAAAACTTCAGTAGGAAAACCTTAAAATTTTTAATAATATTGACTTCCGATCAAGTTAATATAAATTTTGTTGAGGTGATTATAATAATAAAGTACACGTTACAATCTGTCAAGTCAAAGAATTGAACATACACACACACTCATACACACATACATATACTTTAGAACGTTACTCTCCTTCTGTTGCAGTTGGATAAAAATATATCTGAAAAAATCTCCTTCCTAATCCAAAATAGATCTCCTAATGCCTAGTCCCACTAGTGGGCACCCTAAACTAGTTTTGTTCTAGATTTTGAAACCTTTTTCACCGTCCGATATCAATACAATTTGCGAATCGAAAACAGCATCTGCGTTGTCTATGTGAACTTTGAATATGGAACACAATTGCACTTTTTCCCGCACCTGCTCTGTGCCCTTAGGTCGCTTCCAGATACTTCCTTTATGTTAAATTGTAAAAAGAAATATTTTCACTTTTACGTACAAAGCATTAGACCGAAACCTTTTTGGATTTGAGAAAATTTCTGGTAGAACTCCTTACGAAAGAAAAAATATGATTAACGAGCAAAATTTAATATTTTACTACTACGTCTGTTTATCTTTAGTTTCTCGTTGATAATTTATCTATCGATTAATTAATTTTATACATTCCAATGAAACCTACATTTTCCCGAATTTACCATTCCTTACTAATACTATCACAATGTGAATGAGCCCTAATAAGAACTTTGTGAACACATTCGCGTACTCAATTTCTATTATAACACCGCGTTTTGCAGTACCGTCGGCTCGCAGCTAACCACAATAGTCAATAGTCGCCAAGACATTTATATGGGAAATACCTCGCATAAAATAAATGTCGTTTTATTTGTCCCTGCGAGTATCTCAGGAAGTTTAATATTTGTGTACGCTTGCGACACAAAATCCTAATGGATCCGTGTAAATATAACCGTTTATTATATCAACTATCAGTATCGAGTAGGCTTTGTCATAAGATATTGTTGTCGTCTTTGAAGATCTTTCGCGTTTGACATGATGACATCGTTTTTCGGTTCAATCCATACCGAGAAACCTATTACATCTCAAGGTGAATGTAAGAGACTTTACACACTAAAAGCGATCCATTTGCGTAATCGCTTCATACAAATACCATCTGCAAAACGCACGTCATCGGCGCGTTCAAAAAACATTGTTTGTGAAGCCCTTTATAGTAACAATAAGTTATGAGTTAAAACAACAAAGTTTAAATAAAATGCATGGTTAAACTAAAATGTATCAAATTCATGGAGAATTACTTCTTTACACATCTTTTACGTAGGTACAGTATGTTATCAAATATAAATGGTTTTAAAATCGTATGTTTATGACGTATCCATATCGCAGTTACATTTTTTACAATTTGTGTAACTTTGTCAACGCATTCTTATCTTCATGAACATAGGATAACTACGAGTAACATTATCATTCGGCAATAAGCTCAATTTACACAAGTTATTGTTTGATCAAATCATCTAAAATTAAATCATTTAACTCTATGAATATTCAGTAACCACTTTTATGCTTCAGATTATACAGAGGTCGATCACACGCAAATAATCTCATATACTGTATGACAAACAATTTCACGTTTTAATCAAAAACGATTTATCTCAGTTTAGCGACTCGAGCGCGGCTATTTGTTGGACGGATCGTCATTTGCATTTTATGACGAAATCTATCATTAAAATGAGGCTGAATCTGGGATATATTCCGGGTCTTTTTTGCTTGGCACTTAAATTTAGTTCACCAGTTCCTATTGCATATGAAAACTAGCTGATGGAGATAGATGATTTGTGGATGAGTTCGTTACTTGATGTTTAAAGGTTACAAGAAGGTTTTACATGGACAGCTTACGATTCAACCGCGGTACATGAGCAACTTGAAGGAGTCAGTTCATAAAACGTACATGTTGACTGAATGAATGCTTCCATAAGAAATATCATTAATTAATACATAACATACTACGGCATGTTTCAAATATGTCTCATGTTACTTATATTCGTACTCATGAAAACCAAATAAATATAATGTTAAGTAACCTGTACCTATTGTCTTGCAAATTTCATGAATGTCAAGAAGAAATGAACGCTGAAAACATTTTATAGCACCAATAATTGAAGCCCATATCAATCTGAGGATAAGTTAAATGACTCATATAAAGCATTCACGAAATAACTTGAGAGCTTCGGTGCCAAGTCAATTTCGGCAAGTAGGACACCCTGCTGAAGTATAGCTAAGCTTTTAGCGAATACTGTTCATAGTGAAGTGGGGATTTGAATGTTAAAGCGCGAAAGAGAGTATTAATGTTCAATTTCTTCCATCTACTTGTACCTACTTAATATTTATTTCTTTTTTCTTCCATCTACCTACTTAATATTTATCTATTTATTTAAGTAAAGTATTTTAGTGACGAGTGTAAAGCTTACTTAATTCTTTACCAACTAACTGTAAGGCCCTTTGGGTCAAACTAAAATATACGAAGCGAGGTAGGTAATTTAACAAGTAATAATTAATAGTAACAAACCGTCTTCTACAAAAATATTATTTTTTTGTAAGTTATTAGAGCTATATAAGAAAATATATATGTATATATACTTAGTCTATAGTCTATATTATTTCTACAACTGAGCCAAATCCAATAAAAGTAAATTAAAGTAATAAAAATCCATTAAGCTGTTAAGTTTTATTCAACAATATTTCCATATATATGTCAAAATTGATTTTTAAATAAACTTACATAGGCACACATACGAACAAACATACATGTATTCACATTTACATACATATAGCTCCAACTGAAAAGCAGGCATAATAATAATAGGTAACCTCGTAATAGGTAAACTAAAAATGCCCACTAATAGATGCCGTTAATGGGCTAACTGTGGAGACCATTAATCAATATTTTTTGCACTACATTACGATCCGCTGACTTCTCGGTTTTGCTAACCATTATACCACCTACAAGTATGCCATCTTACGAATATATTAGTCATATACAATAATATTTTACAATATACCTTTGTGGATTGTGTCCACTTAACTGAAAAAATGGTTGAGCGCTACATTGTATTCATCCCTTTTCTTACGATAGTGATTTGCCGTCTCGTTCATATTTTAAAAAACAAAACTATGGATAGTTTTCTTGTCTTCAAACTGAGCCCGCATATAAAGCACACGCTTCACTTGCAGTCACTTGCAATACAGAGATTATTTATAAAGAGAAAAAATGCAAGCGAATATAATTTAGTAACCATGTGGTACTTAATTATATTATACTAAACAAAATCTTTATTATAATCGGGAAAAATCTATCCTATGTCCTATTCCTTGATGCAAACGATCTGTATACCAAATTTGAGCTTAATCCGTTCAACGGTTAGATAGGGAAGGACGAACAAACATTCAAACATCCACACAAACTTTCACATTTATAATATTAGTAGGATTATATTATGATGATTTAGTGGCCATTTGTAATTTTGTGGAGAAACTTAATTACAATATTAGCACTTACCTTATTTTTCTGCTTTTTAACTATCTTCTTGGACAGGATCAAAATATTTGAGGTACTCTTCGTATATTTGATAATGAATTTCCTTTTCCTACAGCCTATACCTGAAAAATAGGAAAGAGATTTATTAAATACTCTGTCAGTTTTAGAGTAGTTTTATTTTTTGGTATTCAATTATATTAGAATTCCTCCGCATCTATTGACGCGCTATACATTATCATTATTAATCATATCTTTGTAACAAACTAACCTGTTTGCAATATCGCAGCCGATTACATGAAATACTGTCATATTAGCATTTCCGTCCAGTGTAAGTATTTGTAGTACTTTAACAAATGTATTTTTAATTCAGAAACTTAAATGATAGAGTTAAATAATTATAATTAATTGTAAAAGCATGGCATTTCAAGCTTCAAGAAAGAATATCAAAATATTTACAAGGAATTAACTGATCATGAATGCTTTACCAAGACTATTTGCATAAGTTTAAAATACCATTTTACATTACCTCTCTTCAGAATTCCGTAGTCCTTTTATCAGTCAGGCTGCGCTATTTAATATTTAAATTAGAATCTGATTTTTCCTTCTGCATTAGACAGAACTTTAGTCGTATAAATAAATCTAATTCAACGAAGTTAGATCCTGTTACGTATGTGGTACGACAGTTTTAACTCCAGTGAGACGAAACGATCGCCGTCAGGATTTTCTCGTTTCTCCGCAAACTATTCCTGGGACAAGAGTCACAGTTCAGGGATTGACTTCAACTACGTCAATAATCATTGAAGAATAGTTAAAGAACGGAAAATGTTGGGTGTGAGCTTAGAATTAAATCTGCAAGCTTACGAATACAATTATGCGTTGTGGTTTTATACTCAAAGTTACGTTTCGCTATTATTATTCGCTGCATTATACTCCCTCACGTTTCACCTCAGCGATCCGCCAAACTAGTTACTAATCAGCTATTAGATAACTTGCCGAACAACCCACATAACTTTAAATATACTTGCGTGGCCCGTGGTCGTGTAAAGAGCGTAACAATTATTTTTTTAGCTTCGAAACAAAAAATAGAATAATAAGCTTCTTTGAGAATTCGGTTATTATTTAGAATTTCTTGAAGTATTCTTCTAAGTAGATTTTTAGTTTGCCTTACGATCTCGAAGAAAAGGTCGCAAAAATCACTGAAAACTTACAGTTAACAGTTAAACAATGATAGTTTGAAAACATTCCATTTTACAGAATCGTAAAAAAGTGATTTTCAAAGCAATATCACGTTTGAAACATAACGCTCAACGAACACCAATCGCCAATGTAATCCTCTTATATTACTTTCAACAGACGTTTCTAAAGGAGCGGAAAATCCACGATAATCTGTCGACGACATGGTTTTGAAATTAGGGTATTCGCAGGGTTTTTACATTTCAAACAAATTCTGAGTTTAATTTACAGAAATGTGGCGAAAACCATACTTAACGGATGCTAACCGTTATATACTATTAAGTACACAAAGAGACGAATTTTAAACTAAATGTCAAACCTATAAATAGAAGTCCAATTAGTTACCTCATATTTGAAATGTCGCGTTCGTATTTACAGAAGTTTATATTTCAATTGAACTTAGGGATCAGTGTACACAACCTCATACTTATGCAGCGTTCTCGAACATTCTACGTTTCACTAGAACAAATTTCAGAGAATTTGAGGCAAGCAACAGATGCTAATTCATTGGATATAAGATCTTATAAGAGAAGGCAGAGGTTAGCTTGCACGTACGTTGTTGTAGTTTCGAACACACAGTATCTAAATTTAGTTACGAGTTTAACCACACCAAATAACCACATTCTAAATGCCTGTTTGCCAGTATAGTATGTAGTTATAATTTTAGACGACAGAATTTGATACATAGTCAATAGGATATTGCTAAAGGAATTTAGTCTTGCTCATAAAGGCAATAATGGTAAGGAGTAATAAATTATAATTGGACGTATTCAATATCTCTGACCTTACTCTCAATAATCCCACAAATTTTGCAAAGTCGGTAACCAACTAATGTTCTTGAGTAGTTTTCAGGCTAAACATAAATTAATTCTTTTCTTATTAGGGAAACGACCGAAACTGATCCTATTACAAAGGATCTTAAAAATATGTCGAGTCATGTAATGACTCTTCCCTCTGTCCTATAATTTTATCTTATAAATAATTATCCATTACAAATCATATATTTTAGACAAAGTGAAATCAACTAACTAGACCTACTAACCGTGGCTTTCGAGGCCCTGTCACAGCGGCTGTTTACAAGTGGTGTAAGGCTTCTAATTTTTTTAAAAAGCGGTAGAAAAATGTACCCTTCCTTTATTGTTTTATACTTAGTTATAAAATATTTAATCGTAATTTTAATCTAAAGAGAACAAAGCAGATTTTAAGACGTAAATCAACGAAGTTCACAGTAGTCTCGGGAAGGCACAAATGCAGTGTCGTCTATTTGGAACGCTGCAAGTTATCCGCTGTCCGAAATGCTCGCCCCGGGCTAACTTCCTTTGAACCCAACCACCCGGAAACAGTAAACTTTCAATACATCTTTGTAAAACTTTTAAGACTGTGTCGTACTCAGGGTATAGATAATTATCTCTTTTTCACTCCTTAATAGCCAATAATAATGTCACACCTATTTATTTGTTAGCTGAATGCGCCAGAACGAGGGTTTATATTTATGTTTTACTAGACGATGCCCGCGGCTCCGCCCGCGGAAAAGTCGATGAACAAAATATTGATTTCATCCCAAGGGCACCTATAATCAGGATAAAATGTATCCTATGTCCTATTCCTGGATGCAACCTATCTGTGTACCAAGTTTCAGCTTAATCCGTTCAACGGTTAGACCGTGAAGGAGGGACAAACATCCAAACATCCAAACATCTTTACAAACTTTCACATTTATAATATTAGTAGGACTAGTAGGATAGGATGTAAGTGTTACAAATAAATGAAACCGTTAAATAGTGACCTAGTACCTACTAGTAGTGTTTTCTGATAGTGGCATATACTAGAAAGGTGGTTCCTAGATAACCAAAAGTAAAGATCAGCGTAAATCGGCTGTCAATCAGCCTCAAAATATACGTATATAAACCTTATTTTGACTGAATGACTATAAAATATGATTGATATATTAAAATTCTATGGTGTACATTTTCCGATTTGTACTGACAATAAATCTAACTTTTATTCCTTTAAAAACAAATGACTACATACATGCTTCAGTCGCCAGTTTGTACTGTCACCAAAATGGCAGAAAAAGGTTCTGAAAAGTTCACTATCAAATAGAGTAGGTAAGGCTCGTTAGGGGTGGCGGAATTTTTTAATTATACTGAAGCGAGTTCGCGCATTGCGGTTTAAATCAACCCCGCTTTTATTTTAATAAATCAGTCGGAGCTATAGTGTTAGCACTAAAGTATTTTGAGAAAGATCTTTTGAATTTTTTTCATTAACAGCCACTATTTTTCTTACTTGGTATAAATATTAGACTTACTCGTTAATACATCTTAAAAAATTGCATCATTGTTATAGGTACTATGGAAACCCTGAGAGGAAGAAAGATAGATTGAATACTAAGAAGTATAAAAATCCCCGAGATACCGAGAGCCAATAATAAAAGGAACACTATCCTTGATGGTAATACAATATTCTTCTAATGCTAATCCAATAGCCTAAAAATAGCCTTTTCTCCACATTACCAGGGAAACATATTGTTATGAAAGGGTTCTAATGGCCACATATAATTATCACCCACTTTGACGATGAAGTTAGGCTATTCAGAAGGGATAATCTGGTGCTTAATAACAAGATAATAAAATGTAGTCATACCCTCACAAAATTGATGGAAAAATATGTGCTTATTCGACATCATATCATATACATTACAATCTGAAGCAGAACAAAATTGCTCATATCATAGCAATATTTTCGTATAATACTATAGGCACGAATATTACAAATATTATAAATTCGATAGTATCTTTTTACGTATCACGCCTAAACTTTTCTTAAATAATTTTATCCTTAAAATAAGTTCTAGAATGATTTGGACATTCAGGAGTTTGAGCCCCTAAGGGGAGTATATAGAGATAGACATTTGCTTCGATCGGGAATGGCTACTGACCAGATTCTGTAATATCCCCGAATGCGCCTGATCGCTGCCAAAGTGGTTTTAGTACTCAAGTTTAAATCCCAATAAATCCTAGCTTACTACCTTACTTTTTGTGATAAAAACAAAAAGATGCAGCCCACAGGAAGTTGGCTGATAGTCAACCATTTATACTGCCCTAAAACTATTCTCGGTGACTTCCTTGTTTTTGTAAGATCAATATTGAATTTGTAAGACAAAATCAGGAGAAATTATATGTATATACTAATCTCTAAGAAATTATTAAAGTTCATTTATTAAGTCGAAACAAAATACCATCTTTAAGTCCCCGGGAGTAAAATTTCGGTAGCTTAACATTTAAATATTATACACACCTCTGAGACTCTACATTTTGCAAGTCGTAATGTAAATTTGCTTTGTTCCGGAGGGAATTTTATTCCATTTTTCCAAGACTTTACAGGCGAAGTACTGGTTATATCTCTTAGGAATTACTTTAAAATAATTTTACTAGAATAAGATATTACAGTCATAAGGAATTATACATTGTTCATGAATTTAAATTCTAAATGAAATAGACCGACTACTTATAAATTACTTCCAGCGCATTTGTTAGGTAGAAAGGTGGCCTTTATTAGTAAAATTTCATGGTTATTAAGCTATAAATTATGTGGCAGATTTTCAAAATACTTAGGTAAGTAACTGTTCTTCCATTCTACACTATAGCTATAAGGCGAAATAGGTACTCTAGCTTTCCTCAATTAAAAGGAAAAACGCATGCCCTGAAGTAACCCTCTAATTGGATCCCGATAAACTTTTTAATCTTTCTCAGTATCGAATGAAAGCTATGAAATACCCTTAAAATGCCTTTTTCTCTTTTTTAAACTTTTTTAAAATAAATCTGTAGACAGATTTGATACGTTTGATATTGATTGAATCGTAGCTTTTCTATCAAAAAGCTAATCTTTTCAATATTTTTCTATAGAGATTTTAACTGGGTATCGTAGGATTTTCATTTGATATGGATCAAAGTAGTGGATCATAGTGGCATCGGTTCTTTAAATAACATTGCAATAATCTAAAGAGATTTTTAAAATAGCTCTTTTCGCAACCAGATCCGCAATTTCACGTCTCGAAATCACCCGTTTGAGCAAGCTGTTCAAATAAAGATTCAAATGATCCTTACGTCATTTTATGAATTCCATTTAATGAAAAGTTAACATCTCACTTGGAAAGTGCATGTTATGACACATTAGTACAATAAGTTTATAACATAATACTTCAAAGGATATTTTAGTATGATCATGCTATTTCATACGGAAAGCCATAAAAGAGACCCGGAGGCAATTTTTTTCTGTAAATATCTGCAGCAATTATAACAGTTCGAAGAATTTTTTACATCGCAAACAATGGACTAATTAACTTTTCGTTTGTCTCGACTATTGCGATCAGATTACGTTAATGGGAGATCAAACTATATTGGTCTTCGGAGAATATGCTTTTGTTCCAGTTATAATGGACGAAGTTACAATTAACGGCAATATAGGTAGAGAGAACTGCTACTTTGCTTTAAGATTTTAGCTTGAAGTAAGTTGCTTCAAATTACTTTTTTTTCGATTTCACCATCTTATACTGGCCATGGATCAAGTGACAATCATTAAGTAAGACTATAAGACTTAATCATATCAATCATAGGTGCTAAACAGAAAAATACCTTATCATTGATTGATGAATTAAGTGAAAATAAACTTATCGCTCGTACTCACACGTGGGCGCAACTTCTTAACAAACAAATAAGACATTATACACACCCACCCACTCAAGTCAAAGGACTACTAACTATATTATGAAGCTGACTTACCTTACAAAAGTAATGAACGATGATATTACATATTGAAGCTGAGCCGACTGAAGGTACTATTTAATGTACTCCTGAATCTACACAAATGTTTGTAAAGGGCTTCTTACATAGGGGACTCTGTTTGTGTTTCACTAAGCCTACGCAGAAATAACACAATTGGGTCGAAACGTGATCGTTAATCTAATTAAACCTTATTTTGAATACCTGCGGAATATTACTTTACTGTGAAGCCTCGTAAGTTCGTATTGTATTAGATAGGGACTCCATTAAAAGATATAATTAAAACATATTGTTTTCAATTTCAATATTAATTAGAATCTTACGTTGAGATAGCAACAAAAATCCATGGAGTAGTGTACGTTTCAAACAGTGATTGCAAGCACTTTGAAGCAGTCAGCGTGCGTGATTATTTGAAGCAACTGCTTCAAGCTACTCGTGTATGGCGATCGGACCGTACGCAACTGTACAATAACCACAGTAGCTTCAAGAAGTTGCTGACGCTGATTGCTTGAAGAAGTCCGTCTGTGACCACCCTAACGAGTTAAAAAAAATTGTACAGACCTCTAGTTAGATAATATTTTATAAGCAGCAAAATTTACATTAAAGGATATATTTTTAATGACTAATTAATGATGAGTGGCCAAGCATTGATTCGTTAAGCCTAAATGAGGCATTACGTACGTTATAAATTTACTAAGACGATTGAAAATAGATCAAAGGCACTATAAAAGAGCCTCCTTTGTAACAAACGTCATAGCCCTTGAAAGCTAAGAAGACCGAAGATACAATTATACTCGTAAACCCACATGAATGTTTGTAAAGGACTCTAGTTTATTTGTACTTGCTTAGTCGTCACATAAATAAGGTCTAGGTCACAATGAAACATTGCTCTAACTGTAATTGATTATGTCTTAATCCACTTTGGCATATATCTTTGGGCATATCTTCACTACCGCACTCAAAACAATTGCTACTTATTTTTATCAGGCTTTATAACTCGAGTCTCTTATCCCACGGGAACGCTCTTTCCCGGGAAGATAATATGATGAAATTTAAGAAGGGTCTATGAGAATTTACTGATAAATTTCATACTTTGGTCTAAAAATTACTGGCACTCGATGCCGCTGAGGTACCTAGGATGAGGTATGAGTGAGTATTTAAGAAACTTCTGTTAGTAGTCATCCATCATAATAGTCCGGGCTATTCGTCCGTTTGTACTGCAGAGCATACCAAAGTATACATACATACTGTCGAAAAACATTTCCCTCCTATCGTTGGATAATAGGACTAAAGTTCAATGACTATATATTATTGGATCTGAAATGAAATTACAACACTAATTAGTAAACTACTTTACTACAACGTAAGTTCAAATGTCTTCAACACTCTACTTAGGCCCTCTATAAAGCACAGGACCTTCCATCAAGTTTCCTGCTACATCATCCTGGAGCCGGATTACTATGCCATTGTAAGGACTGTACTTGAAACTCAAATTGACCTTACCCAGGCTTACTTCGAGCCGGGTTAAAGTTAATTAAGAGAACCCTCAATCAAATCTATGCTTTATTTGAACGAATGTATTGAAGCTTGTAACCTTAATTGCACGTAAAGTGTAAATGGCACGATGTATAATAACCTTAAAAGGGAAATAGGAAGTAGTAATGTTTATTCTTTAAAATATACGGTGTATTAAAGCAACTATCGAAAAACTTTATTAAAACGCACCATTTTCCTAAGTTATAATGTACTGGTAACACAGATTAATCTGTGTTACCAATACATTAAATTTCATTAATAATTCTAAGATACTTAGCTCAATACTATAAGCTTAGACCGAGATTTGATATGTGGACACTAGTTACTAATATAAAATTTTGGAAGGCTAATTTATGATGCATATCACATATTACAAATTACATAAGTATAATTTAATAAATGATTGTAAATAAATGGAAATTAATCTCGAATTACATAATACTATTTATACTTTCTTCCTTATTTTTTGGGGAAACCAATTCCTAAATTTACTACCCATAGCTCTCAGTAATTACACATAACCTTCTTAAGTTATGATAATTTACCTCAAACCCTAAGATATGCAAGCTAAATAGAAAATATTTTTCTGCAAGTGTTTGCATCTTCATTTCTCTGATTTGTTAGTTTAAAGAGCCCTTACATGGCCTTGTTTTATAAACGACTGCCGTGCATACAAACCCCTTGACATAAAAAGCTAAGATTCCGCATTTAATTTAGTCATAAATCCAGCATTCGTAAACAGCTTCAGTATTTACCTAGATAACTGCAAACGGGGATAAAAGTGAACTAGGGGCGCACTAAAATATCAGAGGCCATGGTTAGACACCAACCGCGCCATAATTTGAGTGCGCCCCCTTTCCATTGCAACCTTTAGTTTTAATTGTATATGTAACTAGACGATATTAAAGTTAAATATTAAGGATATTAAAGTAAAGACGGTAGTAAAAAATGATATTGGATTTATCCCAAGGGAACCTATAATCGGGATACAATCTATCCTATGTCCTATACCTGGATGGAATTCTGTAATTCTT
Organism: Lerema accius; assembly: GCA_001278395.1. Classification (NCBI taxonomy): domain Eukaryota; kingdom Metazoa; phylum Arthropoda; class Insecta; order Lepidoptera; family Hesperiidae; genus Lerema; species Lerema accius. Next base: position 459,656 of record LGAG01000824.1, on the reverse strand, counting down.
ACTCAAACATTTTTCATTATACATATAGGAAGAAAAAAGTGTCCGTATATTAATTACCACAAAGCAAAATATGATCATAGTTATACCTACCCAAAGTTAATTAAACACTTTATGTGTAATGTGTAATTCCCGCGTTTGCGCTTCGGAAACAGGGCGGTTAAGTCAAAAACAAAAATAAATAATACCAAGCATAAAATAATTATGTTCCATATTTAAAAGAATTTTGTGTATCTTCGATGACAACCTTTTTCAATAGTTTTTCATCCGATAATTTGAACCGAAAGCATTTAAGAATAGGCCAACGGCGGCAAACGCCGTTTATTAATTTATTACTGACCGCCTCCTTCTAATATATGCAAGGTCCCAAGGAACAAATTTTAGTGTTCTGCCATCTGGCAAGCGTCGACCCAAGAACCGCGTATTATTTGTAGTACGAACCATTAGCATTCGGTTGTGGCCTTGGTCACGAGTTTTAATAATCACAAGTACAGATTATAACGTGTTTAGTCAGTAAAACGAATGGGAGCTTAATTACTAGAAACAGTTCTTCAATAAAAGAGGAGAAAAACCTGATAGATAGTAGTTAGAGTCGCCCAAAACCTCATCGTCTTTAAACGTCATCAGTACCCCAAAGCATCGCAATGACTTGCAAGTCAAGAAAGAGATGAATGAATGAGTCAATATCCCACATACAGACATTATTTTACACGTTGCTACCTAATTATTACAAAAAAATAGAATTACCTATGTGATAAAATTAATAAAGTTTTACTAACTCAAGAACAATGTGTCTATACCTTTAGACTTAAGAAGTGCAGTGTCAGTGAATACGTCCTTCATTTTAGTGAACTATAGCAAATTAAGCGAACTTTAAATCACTTATAAGTATCTTCCTATTATTAAGGCTAGATTCTAATATTTATAAAGTTTCTTCGGATGCTTTATACATACAAAAAAAAATAACTCAATAGTTAATTAAGCAACAATCAAATTCGCAAAACATAAAATCAAAATCACGTTAAAACTTAGGGGGGTAATTTCCAAAGCGTCACTATGTTTTACTACATTCTATGACGCATTGAACTCAAATACAACAATTATACTTTGTTCGTCGTAAGCCTATCAGTTTCATCGCTCCGTTTCTATAGCAAACCACCTTATCCATTGAAGACGGGCTTGGCAACACATTTAACGGATAAGCTTCTTGATAGTGCAAACGAAACAGTCGCCAAGACTACGAGTAGGTACCTATTGTATAGAATAAATAAGAAACAGAAAGTCCAATTTATAATTTCAAATGGCTAAAATAATTTGCTGAAAAATTGTAAGGAACGCCCTTCAGAGGTTGTTGAACCTTGTTTTGTTTTTCGCTTTACATTAGAATATTTATGACTTTTTGATGCATTGTCACATGTTTGGCTTTTACCAGCTTCATATTACTTCGTTTAATTTCATAATGAAGTGTTCCATCGGATTTTTCTGCTTAATCTTCATTGATCAGTATAGGCTAAGGCAAGGTTCCATAAAAGTATATTTTCATATCTACTTATGTATGTATGTATAATTTTGAAGTCATACTTAAAGTACGAAAATACGAACATAATATTAGGATTAAAAATAAAATAATTGTTTTGTAAAAGTACTTAAAAAAATTGTAATTATAAAATACGAACTTGAATAATACTAGGTAAACTGTATTTATGAAAGCTTAAATCATCTTACACAATATTATTATTGGTATTTTACTGAAGCAGATAATTAATTGTTTAGCTTGCGACAGACTTACTTTAACCACGAGTTACCGTTAGGAAATTGTATGTTTGCTCACGTTTACAAGGCAATTTCGTTGCGGAATTGCGTACATTTCCCAGGGATTATATACAACAATTTAAAGCAAAATATTTCCTTACTAAGAGACACATAGATAACCAAGTCTATTTCCTGATATTAATAATTTCATGAAACTAAGAGAGTTAGGGTAGTTTGTTTATTCTCACTATGGATGAAATAAGAATAAATACGAAATACATAGTGCATTTGACGAGTTCTTTCACGATGCTTAGTTTTATAGATTAGTATTTATCGATTTAAGTGTTTAAAATTTTATTAAACACTTTATACCTACCCGTATATGTTATAATAATGTAAACTTTGGACTTCAATAAAATTACCAAGCGAATTTTCTCCGTCAGTAGCCCACAAAATTGTATACAGAACGCATTTTCCAAGATTGCCGATGCAATTTTCGTCCATTGCGGTCACAATGAACTATTCTTGCATTGTAAAAGGAATTTGATTTGCACGAAATTTGTTGCCATTCCACACGTCCTGGCAATAGGGATTTGATTTGACTCTTTAAAGCCATTACTTTGTAGTGACTTAGTACTTGTTTAATACTTAAAATAAATGCTTTGCGATTGTGAATCTGTATAACCATCAACTACTCGTAGATCACTATTTAACTAGATATCTATTTCACCACAGTTATAGCGGTCTTTCTTTTCTAAGGTTTAACATTAACATACAAGGACTGGGCGACGGCAGCTTCAAGTATTTTCTTGTATTCCGACCGCCATACACGAGTATTTTGTAACAATCGGTACTTACAATTGCGTACGCAGATTGCTTAAAGGCACTATTTCATGCAATCCATCTATAATCCGTTGGCCAAACCTATTATCTGACTATTGACTAATGTTAACTAATTTATGATCTCTTGTCTCTCTTGTTCATTAGTTCAATATTAGAATACACATATCCTTTGTTTCCTAACGGCCCTTTCAAGCAGTGTAAATATAGTTTCGATATTTACTATTAAATAAAATTCCATTAAATCCACCTTACGTAATATAATAAAATAGCCTTTACCTCCTAGTAAATTACTCGAATTCCTCGCTAACTTAACCACACTAAAAGCGAATAACCCGATGTATTTTCCCAATCAATTGCGGCGAAACCACTAAATATATCGAGAGGGCCAGTTCACCACTTAGAACATTCCAGTGGAATATCTGACAGGTATAGATCACTAGAACAACAGACCCTCCAGTATCGGAATTCCTACAAAGTTACCTCTACAATGCCCTGATTTAATCTGTCATGCTGTCTCTTTTACGCAACGGGAGTAACTGTGATTTATGTGTTGAGGAAAATTTGACTTGTTTACATTGTCTGTAATTGTGCAAGCCTGTTTTACTTAAAAAAAGAATTGCTTTGATTTAATATGGTTTGAAGGTTCTAGTCATAATTAACGCTAAATTCGTTGTCTTTACGTCTAAGTGACAATAGAATCAGATAATTTTTTGTTACAGTCGTGAACGATATTTAGCTTCTAAATCTAACGCAGAGGGGTCTCCATACCATGCTGAAATACTAACGAAGTTATAGCACTGTTCTTTCTTCTTGTTTTAGTCGAAAATTAGTCTTGAATTATTGAAATATTAAACGGTTGTATTCTCATAAAACTAGCCTTAGATACTTTGAATTAGCAATGTGTCGGAGAAGCCAGTGCGACCAGGTATTCTTTAATTAACATTGAGCAGTAGCCACTATTTTACCGTCTAAATTAGAAACGGTAGATAAACCAGGACATTAATAACACCTACTGATACGAAACAGCGATATGAACATTCGGATTTTGAACGCTAAACACTGAATAAATTGGATGCAAATTTGAAACACGTACTGATTACTTCTGTATGTAGAGACAGCCATCCAAACGATTCAAAGCCGATCACTGACTACGGCAAAGGAGGTGCGCACGGAATGCTGATAGGCTAATGGACATTGCGCCCGGAGATTTAATAGTACGTATGCACTGATACCAACTACAATGTATGGACTTTCAGTTTAGACTGGTAGATAGCGTTAGAATTTAAATAAATAAATAATTTGCCTTTATTACGAAAATAAAGTGACATTAATGTTTGAGAAAGTTTTATAGGATTCAAAAACACGATATACTAGTATACCTACCGACTTCAGTAGTGCTAGTGACGATCACAAATACATTTTATGTTTACATTCTATTACATTTTATTGCACGTATACATTTCATTTTATTTTTAATGTGCTCTCCAAGATAACCCTTATAATGAACATCCATGAATCAAGGTTATTACAATTATCGTAATATACACGACAAATCGAAGTAACACATACTTTATGTTCTGTATTGTTTATCTAAACACAGTTGCGATAGATCGTACTCATGTATAAGGACTTTAAATGGCAACTAAAATACCTACATGAAAATTGTAATAACATTGGACACGAGAATCAAAATCAAATTAAATGTAATAAAACGTTTTATGTAATATGCCACAGAACCTGACGGCGGGTGTTAAATAACGCATTAGGGATCGAATCGACAGCCTGACGCCACATGCGTTTCCAATATCAGACTAGTTTCTCTATGTCCATGTTCATGTATTATAGGTAGTATAGGGCGACGCCCTTAACTCCGACTTAGGGTCAATAAAGGGTTGTAATAATATTAATTTTATTTATTTATTTCATTGGCATATTACATAAAATGTAATGCCCTTGTAGGGCGATGCAACAGAGCTGAGGTAGAATTTTCATATTTGTCAATTTCATATTATGACTTTAATTAATTCCCACTTCTCACTACTTGATTATCATATCTCGGAGCATTTAAAGTTATTCTTTAAGTATGCCAAATATGTAACGATAATTATTCTCATAATGTAGATTTCAAAAATATAGAGATAGGTAACCTACTTTAACCATAATGATTTCCACCTATAATACATTACATCAATGAATGAATTGATCAAAGCGTTTTGGGAATGTTAAGTGAGAAACTACCCAAATGGGATTTTAACTGACGGCTTCGAAAACGACTTGGGAATCTGCATGGAATTCTAATTTAATCAAAGGTCCCGTACTGTTAAGGCCGGGCTTCACGGCATTATTGAAATAAGGCAATTTAAATATTTTCCGTACATGTCGATCTTATTAACCGTGTGAAATATATTGTATCTAACCCTGCTTGCCATGCTTAAAGATTTATTTTGATTTCGGATTTCTTTATAAGGATTGTGAATTGTTATACAAAGACCGGAAAAAATCAGCATCTCATTGAGGCAGCTTACGCCGGATTTATCTCTATGGCAACTTTTCATCTATCAATCTATGATGAATTTCGCAATGATTGTATTTCTTGTATAACTTAAAATTAACAAGGACACACATGAAACAGGTATGTTAAATTACATATTAGGTATTTAAATTTAAATACATTTAAATGCAATAAACATATCTATACTAGATACTAAATAAAATTGAAGTGTCTGTTTGTAATATTAAAATAACCGATATTTACTAAATGCATACGTATGTATACACGATACACACACCGAAATGACATTTAAAAAATTTTTTGTCTGTCTGTCTGTTTGATCCGGCTAATCTCTGAAACAACTGGACCGATCGTGACGGGACTTTCACTGGCAGATAGCTGATGTATCAAGGCGTAACTTAGGCTACTTTGTTTTACTTTCGTTTCGGCATAGGTTTCCCGAAGCGAAGCGAGGGCGGGTCCACTAGTCGATAATAAGAATACTATCCAACTAGGTTAGGTTAGGTAAGCCACTACACGACTCTTAATGGAGCATTCAGTCACTTTTCTCTTCCTCAGACTAATACAAAAGTGTATAAGGAAATTCTTTGCTCCTGTATCAAAAGGATTTCAAAGGTCCAACATTTAATATACCACTTCCAAGTAACCATGGAGTAGTAGGCTTCAACGATCGGCTTTATATTCTGTACCGCTAAGCTCTGAATAAACAAGCAAACGAGAAATCCTTTAACAATGTCAGCAAAGCTTATACATCACGCATAGTCCAATAAGTCATGGTGCTCAATCCAAAATGGTTGGGTTGTTGTATTCTCTACTTGAAGGAATAATTAAATGTGGTTATGAATTATTAAGTTAATATTATTATACCCATTTGGACAGTAACTATGTCACAGTTAATATACGCAGTAGGTGCACATTTGGACTTCTGTGTCACTTCATTTATTTAAAGTCGGGATTACAAAACGTAACCCATTCATTCTTACGTTTTTCTTTTTCAATTACATTGTTACTTGGTGTATATGAATATGTAAAGCAATTTGAGCCGTGGATAGTACTTGGAATTTAAAATAAAAAAAGTATTTGAAAACAAAAAGCATCATCCATTTGATTAAAGAAAAGACAACAAAAGCAAGCATATTTCTAGACTCATTAGTGTCTAAATTCACAAAATATTTTATCGTGTACACAACACACCCACGTAAGAACGTTCTTAATCAAAGGAAAATCTTTCAGAACGGTTCAACAAAAGCTTTCCGCAAGAATTAAAACTCTCTCATTAATATTAATAGCCGAAGCACCAACACGACGTAAAATTTTATTTTTATGAGTACAAAACAGCTGTTTAATATCACTAGTATTATCAACAGGCCGAGAAATGTTCATTGCTTTGATTTGAATGATTAAAAGTATTTGTAATGCTTCAATGGGCTAGTAGGCTAGTGCCTGTGTATGTTGTTAGTACAACAATTGTTTATTGAAAACGTAATACAATCGCAAGTTTTAGAATGAAAATAGTTTTCTGTATAAAATAGTTAACTAATAACAGATTAACGAAGTTTGGAAATATTACTTATCGATATTCATTGGAGTATAGAAAACGGTTAGAAGGTTGCCGGATCATTGGCGTGGAATATATCTGAGCAAAGTTTTTCTTCGAAAATCATTTAAACATGATTATAATAGCGTCTTTCTCATGTTTCAGACCGCGCAAATCTGTTGTGTGAAAACAAACCGCTTAGATCGGCTTCAGTATAAAAGACTATTCACCCTTATATTCGCGTACATGAGGCAGGCGATTTGTTAGAGGTTAGAAGGTCGGTGACCTCGCAGTTGATTACCTTCGTCTTGCTATTAACCTTCACTTTAAATTATTTTGTTGTTGTTAAATCGCTAAAACATTGGGTTTTGTAGACATACCTAACAAATTAACTGAATTACATGAACATATGGGTTTAGCGTCGAATAATATATGAAACTAATGAACTTTTAAATCTTTTAATTCAGTTTGTCGAACTCAATATAAACCAGAGAAAAGGTTACATCTGAAAACTAGTCAAAATGTACTTACGTATCTTTTGCTTCCATCGGACAATAAAAAAATGTTTTTTTGTCCGAAAGAAACAAAACGATTCTCAGATTACACAAACAGAAGAAAAGGAGGAAACAATATAAAGTTGCCTAAACAATTGTTTTGTTGTATTAAGTCTTAGAAGTTTTAATTAACTCTCTAACAAACAATGATTGCTAATGCTAAAAACCTAACGTACATTCTTCCGTTTACGGAGCATAAATATTAGTTACATAACTTCATACAAGCTTTTTGTAAGTTTTAAAAAGGTTGTATCGTTTAAAGCTGTTTAAAACTCTCATGTATTTTATGAGGCGACCAGCTTACGAACATAAAATTTTAAATGGAAGATAACAACTGTGCCCTCTACTTTATGTTACTCGCCTTTGAAGACATTACTGCAGTGCACATGTGTACTTCCAATTTTATAACTTTTTAACAGCACTTACTAGTCGATTGTGACATATCCACAGGATTCTGTGATTCTATTAAGGTTACTTATTTCTTATATCATTTCTATCTGATAGGAAATGGGTATATGCTTGAGTCAGAGGTCAAAGGACTCGTCATGTTCTGTCTGAGGGCTAAAGAGCTAGTATTTTCTTTCTCTCTTATCGTGTTCTGGCTTGGGGCTTGTGATCAGTAGGTACTTTTTTCTTCCTTTTTTCTCCCTGGACAACCACTCATCGTTAATGTATTTGTGTTACTAACGTCGATCGTCATCATGGGGTGACGGTGACTATTTAACATCTCGCCTCTCGTCAACTTCCTTGAAAACTATCTCCACAAGGAACGAGACCCATTTTAGGGTCATTATACGATCAAAATTGTTTTCATATAATGTGTTTTGTTACATATATCATGTACTTAGCAAATGTATTTTATTTTAATATAGGTACGTAGAATTGGTAATCCTAATACCGAGAATAATAACTAACATGACCAATTTGGTTTCGCTTATATTCGTCGGCGTCACCCAATTCACTTCAATACAATTTAATTGTTCTATTTATGAACTAATCTAATAAAGTCCAAATTGGTTCTGTATACAGCCTAATATTCACTGACTATGTGATTCATTGGACTGGAGCCAATTTGAAGCTTTATTTTTGTCTGACAACATTCATTGCCCAATTAATATTGTATTTGTTAGATTAGAAATATAATTTATAATGCTTAATACTTTAAGGTCACCTACTTATAAACCCTTAATTACTTAGGACGTACTAATAGACATTTAATAACTTTCTTAACCTTAGGATTTCTATAGAAATAATAACTAAGTAAGCACTTATAAGTGTGTACTTGCAAGCAAATAAAAATTTTGCAAAGTCGCCAATCTTTAACACGTACTCGTAAGTATAGTATAATCAAATCTATTTTCAGAACCATAGTAAGTTATTATATAAATGCAAGTTATTATTATATGCAATTCCTTTAATGAGACATTCTGCTATAGCTGATTGCGAACGGAATAGAACTAAGTAAGAGGGATTTGTATGCTTTGTGATATTGTAAGACTATTCAGTACGTCAACTATAATACTCACTGAGTCATTATGCTCCTCCCTATGCTAAATATATAGTACACGGTGCTAATTACACTGTGAACATGCTTCGAACATAGTATTAGGTAGCTTTGAAGACAAATCCCCTAAACAAATTTACCTTACTGACAATGCCATCAAATTCTCTTATGATCTTAGAGATGCGAATATAAGAATATCTTTGAAGATTTAATTATTTCAATGAAAGATGAAAAATTTATTTTACTAGACATTAAATTTTACGTTTAGAACGTGAAAATAAATGTAATTTCGAAATAGAAACAGGTGATTTATTATTTACATTGCAATTGTTTTTTATTAGAATTAAAAAATATTAGCGTCACAAAACGAATTATCATTTTTCTAAACGAAATGTTAACAATTACTTACTAGCTTAAAATTCTCTTAAAATAATAATATATTTTGTATTGTTTCACATACATTCGTAGTCGGAATGCATTGTAGTATAATATCCAACATAATCCCCCAGTGATTAATTATATGCACAGAGTAATTCTGCTACAGAGAGCATGAACGCAGGCATGATAGATTAAAGACAAGGCAGTAAATATTAAATTAAGGCAGGATCTAGACCTTCCTGCTAACTAATGGGTCGGTAAATGTGAGCAATCGTCCTTTCTTGAGGTAATTTGCAACCCTAATATAGAACTTGCTTCAATATAAAATACTAATATAATACAAAATAGTGATATGTACCTACATATACAACTCAAAGGGCTTTGGATTTCGAAATACGAGGTGTCATTGGATTCATCTCTATTATTGGGAGCATAGAACATGAAAGGTATCTGTATACATACAGTTAGAGAAAGCAACTTAGGAATTTTGTATGAAACCCAATGTTGGCAAACTCTCACATTTACACATTAATTTTTTCTTACGTTATTGGGAGTAAAATAGATCATAATAATATAATGTCCCCTAAGATTTCCTGCAATTGGTAATTAGTATTATATTAATGACAATAGTACACAAACAGCACTTTGTCAATACAGTTTCAACTTGTATATTGTGGGCGAACAATAGCCACTGAGATCCTGCTGTTATCGTATACGATATCGTATTCGCTGTAGCTGAATTACTCGCTCTGTATTATTAATCACCAGGGATTATTCTGGATGTACCTACTGCATTGCAATCCAATTTGAACATGTGTGCGGTCGATCACATATCCCTTAAGGATGATGACGTATGCATAGTGTGGTACAATCCTAATCTGTCCGTAAGATCTGGTTTTACTTGTAATTTATTCACGTTTTATTTAATTTTTTCTTTGGTAATTGAAATTTGTGACGTAATGTATAACTCTGATAATTTTAATAGCAATTAAAATGCTTTTTTGTTATGTAGTAATTTAAGAGCTCCTACTGTAATCGTAGAGCTTTTATGAACGCGTGTTACTTCAAAATGTGATTCCTCATACCTTTTTCCCTCATTCCTCTGACTCGCAAATATCAAAGCGAGCCAATTCGTATCAGAAACAAAAAAGACAAACTGAAATTCTCACGTACAAGAACTAGTTCGAAACGAGGTGAACACTCGACTCAGGTGAACATTCAAGAGTGTAGTTAAGAATTTCCAATGACTCTAGCAAAGATATCCCCGGAGGCGTCGGCGATTCAAACGAGCGCCGTGGGCTGAATTCTGAAGTGATTTTGCGGTTTAACGGTAGATATTAGTACAGTGCACAATTCAAAGTTTTATATAAATTGTTTATTAGGGGTTTTAATTGATTTGTTACGACATAGCAATAATTCTGTGCCCCCCGTAGCCTAGTTGGTAGTGACCCTGCTTGCGAAGCGAGTGGTCCCGGGTTCGATTCCCGGCCGGGGCAGTAATTTATGTGACAGATAAATGTTGGTTCTCGGGTCATGGGTGTTAGTGATGTGTTTTTAGTGTTGTCCATGCCACCCGCGACACAGGGAATCCTACTGCGGCGGTATGAGTGTGTAAGAGTTTATTTTATTCCGTGGTCGCATTCTTTTGTAGAATAAATTGGGCAAGAAATTCTCGTAATACAAAACTACAACATTTATGAAAGAATTTTGTAATTGACATACATACAATTATTTCTTTTCAGAAAACAAGGATTTTACAAATCAGTCCATGCATCTTGGAATGATTGGGAAAATGCATAAAAAAAATCAGATAATTTTAAGACTTGCTTTTTGGGAGTCGGTTGGTGAAACATCCAAAATATCTTTGAAATATGCAAAATTAAATATACAGTCAAACAATATCAGTTACAAAGAAGAATATAAATCAGAATATATATATATATATGTATATATATAATATATCACGAATACCGGCAGTAAAACTGAGTAGTCAGAGTCAGGTTTTTCGACGATAAAAAAGTTCATGAACCAACTCTAGACAAACACAATCATTCATGAAATCGCATCGAATCTGGCTTTGGACGGGAACCATTAAAATGGGAATGGCCAAATAAAAATATCAAAAGTAATAAATTTTCTGTGAATCCAACAACGACCTGATCGTTGTAACGGCTTAAAGACTTAAAACACATCGGTAGTATAAAGATTTCATTAAAACTATAACGTTTGAAAACTACTACAATATTATACTAAACAAAAACGTATTTTTAGTTTTTAATTTTTTAAATCTGACTCATTATATGGGTCATAGATATTACAATATTAAAGAATATAGTGAAAATAATTTAAATATAAGATACGATAATTGCTAACGATTACTCTAAAAGGAATACGAGGCCTAAATTAGTTGAAGAAACTCTATCCATCTTAAGATGAATTATACTCAGCGCGCTGTGAGCAATTCCCAAATTATGAAGAGCTGATACGTAATACGCTAAACTATCGCTTAAACTTTGAATTGGCTTGGTTGAATATTTGATAGATAACTTTATAGTTATACAAATCTATCTGATCACAGCGAGAAACTAGATTTGTGACGGTTCTTAAAGAAATAGGGATATCGGAAATTGATATTATTATAATTATAAAATTTCGAGACAAGTGCATGATTTGAAAGAAGTTATCATATATATAGTAGCAGATCAATGACTTCCACGCCAACTTGGAAAAACCTTATTAAACTGTCTACGAAATTTTCCCTTACAGAATTTAGACAAAGTACCACGAATAGAGAGACAAGAAAAAAAAAAACTACAACTAACCGACCATGTCTTCTTCCAAAAATGTAAAACTAAAAAAATAACGCATACACCTTCTTAAACATAAAAAAATACCGGGTATTTTGTCTTTCATAAAATAATATTATAGATAATGTGTATCGATAATTTATTTTAATATAAATTTTGACGGTCGTTAAGTGAGCTGCTAAGACGAAATAAATTATTTGAATTTATTGCAGTTAGGTATAAATAAACGTTGTAAAGTGAATCGAAGCTATTCAAAATTATGAAATAGTGAGATGCAAATACGCAGTCACAATCAATTAACAAACTTAAACTAAAGTTTGTGTAGAATTAAAATCAACATTCTCAACAGTCATGAAGTCAGGCAACATTTAGACATAATATCTGGCCAAGGGACTCGCTTCATACAACTTAACTATTACTTCATGAACTGTACGCCTCAGCTTCGAATGTATGTCGCCTGTGTTGCATTATACAGTAGCTGTAGTAACAGTAATATAATTAAGACTCAAAGTTATACCGCACTGAAGCCAGTGCACTGCAGCGCAAACTCGTCAACTTGCAAAACGCGAAGATGTAATAATCTGTCCAAGTTAACGGAACTATAGTATCGCTTTGTAAGTTTTACTTGTTAGTTGTTAGTAATGACACGCTCAGAGCTTGACTGCTTGCGTCGATTCTGTGTTCGATGAATTTGAACACTTACTAGCGCCAGAGTCAGTAAGTGCATGGATGAGTAGTGGTAATAAAAAAATTATTCTTAACAACAAAAAAAAACCGACTTCAAATGAACTAAAAAGTAAAAAATAAAATTATTTATGATTTAATTAAAACCCAAATTATTAAATACGTATTTTATAATTTCGAAATCGGTGCCAAGTATA
>LGAG01000824.1:418301-430889 GCA_001278395.1 Lerema accius | reverse complement strand
CTAAATGTGAGTTGACAAAACTTTCTTATATCGACTGAATTTAGTATTATCAAAATTATTTGAGCAAATTAAAAGTATCTACAAAATTGACCTTGCAGCGTTTATAATAGAAATTTATTAAATACTAATATTTAGTAATCAATTTATAAGTACCTTTAAATTTAATTACGTAGGCTGGCAAACATGATGATAATAAAATTTAATGAAATCTAAAGACTTCAGACCTAGAAGCTTAAAACTCAATTATAAATTACTAAAAGTTTGCTCGGCATACTATAAAAGCAATCACGTTAGTGTTAATCACGAAGAAAGCTTGAAATTGTATTTATCAAAGAAGTTACTGTTTTGTCCAACGCGTGTCAGTGAGCGTTTTGATTTACTTTAAAATATATCTGTACTATATAATTAAATAAATTAGCTTTCTGCACTTCTTCTCCATATAAACTTTAACTATTCCAAAACTCACAATCTATGAGCATAATTTTTAAAACGGGATCCAAGAACACTTTACGTATACGATATTGATTATGGAAATGTAAGATCTACGATGGTATGAAATTATAAAGAAATTGGTCATTGCGCAGAGCTACTTAGTTAATTATTCATCCAGCATTAATTCAAATGAGGAAAATCGGTCAATCTGAAAATCATTCACTGGGCTCTTTTCTAATTGAATTATTTTGTTAAGAGATGGAACTAACTGCCGAAGGGCGAAACGGAGCCTTTAAGTAAGACGCACGCGAACTGTTGATTATTGTAACAGAAAAGTAACTTGCTACAAAACTCTTGAAATCTTACATTTGTTCAAAATATTTTTTCCGCCAATTCTGTCATATAAATATTTCAGCTTGACTAACATCATTGACCCAAAACGTTAATATTAAGTTAGAGGTATAAATCCGATTGGAATGGTGTCCGATTTGACGAGTATTTACAGTTGCGAGTAATTTAATAATACGAGTATTTCTCTAACATGTCACATTTAACAAAATAATGTGGTTACAAACTTTGTTTTTGAATTATGTATGTTTTAATAAGTAAATTAACATTGCATACGTCACCATTTGAAGGAAAAAATCGTGAGGAAACCCGCACACCTGAGAGTTCTCCATTAAGTTCTCAAAGGAGTGTAAAGTCTGCCAATCCGCACTAGGCGTGGTGGACTATGGCCTGTACCCCTCACACTGTGAGAGGAACCCTGAGCCCAGCAGTGGGACAGTTATGGGTTGCAATGATGATGATGAATGACGTCACCATTGCCAGAGAAACGGACATACATACATACGCTTGAGCAACAATACCCGCCTGGTAAAGTAGGATAATAAGTTATATTAAACGGAACTTCTGTACTGTTGGTGTAAGCTACAATGACTGGCTGGAACTCGCGACTGACCCGATTTTTTTGCTTCCCAAGCAGTTCCAAGTTTATGATGTAATAAACCGCCTCATATCTATAACGACTGTGTTTCACTGGCTCGACTGTAGATATTAGTGTTATGTAGGATTTCATAAGCTACATCTATATATATTTACGAGTATACTAGTAGACGCCCGCGGCTTCGCCCGCAAAACAGTAGTTAAAAAAAAGTATTGTATGTAACTCACGAAAACTTATAATTGGGATAAAATATATCCTATATCCTATTTCTGGATGCAAACTATCAGTGTGCCAAGTTTCAGCTAAATCCGTTCAACATAGGGCATGAAGGACTTACAAACATCCAAATATCCAAACATCTTTACAAAGTTTTACTTTTAAAATATTAGTAGGATGTTAAGGGTATAAATATCAGTATACTTTCGGTTACATTTCATGAATAATGCAGCGTACGAATTTGAGATTTAATACGGTTAAACTTTACATGGCGAAGTTAATACACGACGCTATATTTAACATTAGTTACAAATAACTTAGGCATTTAGCCCGGAATAGTGAAAAACTTTTTGAAAGTAATCTATAAATTTTTTGGTACTCAATGGATTAAATAGTCAATAAGATAAAACCACTTGTTCTAATCAAAATTAAAATAAAAAATCTGTATCAATTAGACTTCAGTACTATGCTCTGAACAGTTGCCAATTACTTGCTAGTTGCCATTGACTTTACTAAGCTTGAACTGCTCTTGTAAGAAAGTCTCAGTCCAACATAGTCATAATCTCAATACTTCAAGACTTATTTTCCGAATTTATATTTCACATCCCATATGACTTACTGGTTACCATGTCAGACCATCGTTCAATATGTACAGGATTCGTCCTTGGACTTCTAGCGAGGTAGTATTTTAAGTGATGAATTTCAATTTTTATTTACGATTCGAGTGTAGATCCTGTGTTTATTTATATTTCCTATGTCATCCTTAGTAAAGAAAATCCTAGCATGAAGCTATAAATATGTAGCGTTCAATAAATAAATAATCTTTAAAGTATTTTATAACAGTTTAAGTGAATAGGCTCCAATAGCCACTCATCGTAACTGACGCCTTTTACGGTCAAAGTTCCTTTACGTGAAGAAACTTCGAGAAAATTCCATAGATATTTTCAATGGAGCGTTCCCCCGCGTGGAGAATATTTGGTATTAAAAATGAAACGTTTATAAAGTACTTTTTCAAACTTCCCTCTTAGCAGTCTTTCAATTCTTTTATATTCAAGATTCTTTACATAGATGCTCACTATTTTAAGCCAAACACAAAGGAACGTTTTGATTGAGTGGATAGCGATCGCTCACTTACAAACAATCCTGTACTTGAAATTAATTAATCATCATCATCATTGCAACCCATAACTGTCCCACTGCTGGGCTCGAGTCTCTTCTCACATTGTGAGGAGTACAGGCCATAGTCCACCACGCTGGCCTAGTGCAGATTGGCGTTTAATTAAGGTCCTAATAAAATTGAATGTTGTTACTATTCTTTAGTTTCTAAAGTTTTCGTTATACACTGACGAGAATGATGCTAACTAACTACTAATTACAATGTGATTATGTCATAATATCATTACGTTACTGGGTTGACAAGTGATTGCGTTCTGTTAAATCTCTTGCGTTTTATAGGTTTAACGGTTACTGAATAAAGTAACTCTTTTATAGTATCTATATCGTACCGAACACAGAGCAAGGAATGTATCTGTATGTAGAGAATTATGAAAATTATTATTAGTACAGCCAGACGTTTGCGTTACGAAGTTGGACGAGGTTCACTAAAGCCATAGCTAAAATGACCTCATAAATGTATTATTACACATGTTTCTTATTTTCGTTGGCAGTCTATTGTATACATGAATAGTAGAGATGCATTACTTGGTTTAACTGAAATTATTTGGAATATTATGAATACAGATTCATACATTATTCAAATTTAATGGCAAAAGGAAACCGTTCCATTTGAGTTTGAAAGTTCCTGTTCGATGTTGCTCTCCTATCAAAAACCAGTGTTGCAACACTATGTTAAAAATGCCAACAAAAGTTATTCAGTAAATTTATGATCTCTTAATTTAGATTTCAAAACCCGACTGCGAAAAAATTGGATGAGAGAGTTTGAGTTATTTTGACACCCTGTATGTTGAAATCCGTCAAGCAATTTAGGTTCTAGACCATACCAAAGAAATGTACATACATACATAAAAATAAAACAACCCAATAACCTTTTGATACGGTCAAGGTATGGTCATAAATACCAAAATAATCCAATACCGATATAACATCGTGAGTTATTTTATATCCATTTACGATCAATCAAAACGCCGACAATATCCGCCCGGATCAGAGTTTATCCCCGATAAATATTACGATATCAGTATGATCTATGAAACACAATTTACTTTTTGTTCATTTTATAACATAATAGGATACATCTAAAAGTTTATTCTATACTCATCTATACTAATATATAAAGCTGAAGAGTTTGTTTGTTTATTTGAACGCGCTAATCTCAGGAACTACTTGACCGATTTGAAATATTCTTTTAGTGTAAGATAGTTCATTTATCGAGGAAACCTATAGGCTATATAACATCACGCTAACATGAATAGGAGAGGAGCAGCAAAATAAAAATTCCAGAAACGGGAAAATTACGCGGGCGGAGCCGCCGGCGACTTCTAGTTTATAATAACGACGTTTACGTTTCAGGAAGAAACGTTAGGTATGGTCAATTCTATGAATTCTCATTTGGATGTTCTGAGTAAAAATGATTTTTCTCTGCGATTTTCTTCTGAATAATCAGAATTAGAAAGCATTCTTATATTTACATTTCTTTTTATTTTTAAAGACCTAAATGTACCTATGTATTACAGGTACTTATACATAAGTTTTTTAGTCAAAATAGTAACGCCAAAACTATTATAAGTAGTTATTTACAAGCACTAGGCTTAACACAGATTCATTAATGAACTCCGAGAAATGGTAAACTTTAAGAAGAAAGTCGGTGTAATCCCTCAAGGTGTGCGCTATTGGATCTCAGGGGCTCGTGCGCCTCTCAGATTTTCCACTCTCTGCATCGCAAGCCAACTTTAATTGACTTTTTGAAACCACTCAGTTAGATTTACTTTGTATTTAGAAAAGATTTGAGTAACTTAATTATTGACATGAAAATATAAGCTTTTAGGCCTTAGCACTTGTAAAAAAAAAATTTATAACGGTTTATATTTTGACATTCCAAAATGATTTTAAACTGAAACAGAACTACTCAAAAGTTTGACCACCTGATTTGGTAAAGTTAGGTTGTTACTAGGAAGAGTTCTAATCTAAGTGACTAAATTGGCCTAATACTAACTATAATAGATAAAGAAATGCTGCATGCCTAGTTTGTAAGTACTATTAACCAAAATATATTTCTGTTTTGAACGAACTTTAGTGGTTGGTGAAATTGAGTCATTGTTACATTAGTGTCATGATTACATAGTTTTGAACGAAGCCTATCATACAAACATGTTCACATCTAAAGTTCGTAATTAAGCCAAGTTTTATTTATGCCGTAACCCATTGCTCCACTAACTCAAACAAGCTTATTAAAACAAAGCGTATTACGCCAACTTAAACTGCAAAAAATATGAAAATCCCCGCTTTTTATTTACTGTTATGAAGCTGTTATATTAGTGCAGTCGGCGGTTCCAACTTACGATGGTTTTACCGAAATATTTGCCTTACAATATTCCGGCAAAATGTATGCTTATTTTTAAAGCTGCGCTCCACATTGTCATTACCATTTATATAAACATATTAACAAATATGTGCTGTTCTCGTAAGTTCTTTTATATATTTTTATGTGCTCTATATTTACTTTTTTTAGATCATGGTAAGTAACATCAGTGCCACGTATGGACGTAGCGGCACAAGAAGTTGGAAACAGCAAAAAAAGAACATCACCAACGCGTTGCCGGCCCAAAAAAACTTTAGGGTTAGTAAGTACTTTACATATATATATCTAAATCTTCATAAATATATCTAAGTACATTTTATAGGTCACCCAAAAATTTTATTTTCTTCTCTTTATAAGTTTGCGACATCCAATTTAGTTTACAGAAATATATCCATGTTTAGTTTCTTAAGTAAGTACATTATATTTTAGAGGCAACAACCTGTTCAAAATATTTACTTACCCGTTGCTCACTGCAAATCCGACAAAGTTTACGTAAATCGAAATTGTACGAAAGTTTTATTGAGCTTTACTATTTACTGCCCAACGTGTACCTCGGAGTCTTATGAATGGTTACTTTAGTCAGCTGCTTCAAATAATAGTAACAGACAGGCTTTATTTGTTAAGTTTGATTATTTATCACTAATACATCTGACTTTGACCTTATGTTGTCCGAACTAACATTTTTGTTCCTAAGTTAAATGACGCTTTCCGCCAAATATATTAACGAATCTATTCCTACTATTATAAATTAGTAATATTTGTGAGTTTGCATGAAGGTGATGCGTAACTACATATCCGTGCTTCCCTGTAGAGCCAAGGTGGGTTAATAGTTATACATTAGCTTCAATGACATTAAATCATGAAACCGACTTTGACATAGGTACCTTCAAAGTTAAAATAAGAATTTGAAATATATACGAACGAAGCTCGCACAAATAACTCCACCTAATTTGCCATTCCTTTTCACGCAATTTCATTAAACTTTGTTACGAAAGATATGAACCAATTAGGTATATGAGGAAGGCTTCACTGAGTAAAATTTGTCATTAGATACGTAACAAAATTAATTTCACATATATTTCAACGCTTTCCCGAAATTAAGCGATAATTCAACCCCTTTTCTGGAAAATGTAATTATCTGACCTCATATCGGCAGAACCATCGGTAATTAGGTAGCCTAAATGCTTATTCCATCTCATGCGGGCTCGATTAATAGATCAACGCATTAACTGAGATACAAGCTCCAAAATAAGCAGATATAAAACATATTCAACTACACCACTCTATTAAAGAAATTATTATTAGTATACAACTAGTTAATTGAAAACTTCGTGTGCAGTTTGGATGCTGTGTTATATTATTATACTGAAAACACCGTCCAATAAGACGTGGTTATTTTTATGTACTCTTCTACTTTCACAATCGTGTTTGTCGTGGTTTACTTAAATCAAAACATCAGATAATTTGAATAAATCTTAATACTCGAAGGGTTTCCGTAACTTTCTGAAAGTGTAGTTATATGAACGTATTACGGACATGCATTTGAATCATTTATAATTTAGAAAATTATCGTTTTAATTAAAATCATATTTCTAATTTATCTTACACCGGTATTTAACTAAATTATGCTTAGTCAAAATATAAATCCTCGTCCTTTGTGAGAAGTCTAGATTACAGAAGTTTGAAGGTAATGAAGTAAGTATATAAAAAAGTCGTAACTTATAAAGTTTCCTGTAATATTCCAGGCAAATATTTAGGCTACCAAACATGAACAACAAAATGATGTAAAAAAGGGCGTCGTAAAAATAACTAGGTCGCTAACAAGAACATGCTGCTAAGAATACGAGACGAAACATGACAAAAGCATTTAACACTAAACCGGGCTCAAATGGACTGTAATAAAACAAAGATGGCTGCTGGGAAGCTGAAAAGATTTTGAGTCTGGAAAATGGAAAGTAGGTAAGACCAATCTTTTATATATCTCCATGACTGTACACTTTCTTGATATTTTAATCTTAAAATAGCGTGTAGGTAGTTGACAAAACATTGTTAATACCCTGTATGTATACAGATACATTATTTGCTCTGTGTTAATACAATTACCGTAGTGAGGTAGTATTTTAAAGAAAATAGGTTTATTTGTTGGAAATAGGAAGTAAGGGAAGGAAACAAAATGGAAGTAGGAAGGAAAGAATTAAGGTCGCAAACGAAGTGCTGATCACGTAGTTCAAGAATGAACGCTCAGACGATTCACATTTTTTCATTAGAGTTTAAGATATTACAAAATATCTTTGTTATACACGTAGAACGATATAAAGTTTTATTCAAAGTATTCGTTGACGAAATAAAAGACAAATTGCCAGAACGAAATGAGATTTTCACGCAACATGTTTCTTAGAAATAGTCATTCATTAAGTCTACCAATTTAGTAACATTAAAGGCTTAGGACAATTATCGAAGGATGAAACATTCTTAAGCTCATTATCTACTTCAAGTAAGATCTTCACAAAGCATTATACTTAAGAACTATACTATTGCACGCTGCTTCGTCCGTGAAACAATTTGCATTTTACGTTTCTCTCTGTTATAATTTGCAATATACGAGTAACATAAACCTTCTTTTTGAATCACTATCCGTTGATAAAAACGGAACAGAAATTAAGTACCTAAATAAAACTGTATAGGCTAATTCAAATCATATCATTAAATAATAAGGGTAAAAAATAAAGTAAAAAATTAAAAATGAATATTCATACATCTTTAAAAAAATCGAATTAATCCTAACTAGAAAACAGGATTTAACCCTTACAATTTTGGAGATTTTATGCACTTTGATCAAAAAGAATACTTGTACAAAATGTAAGGTGAAAGGCAATCACGCCGGCACTTACGGCGCCCGATTGAATTTCACCTTTCGTTTCATCTGATTAAATTGCGGTAAGTCGCTTCTCACGGTTCTTGTTAAGTAACGTAGTCGTAAGTCTTGTATTTAGGTTTTACTCGCTATATGTAGAACTTTATTAAGGATTTTTTATATAAAATATTATGTATATTATCTAAGTCTCATTGCCCAGTAATTTATTTATTTGCACTGTAAGTAAAACATTTTCATAAATTTCAGTTCAACTTTTGCACTTCAGATACTTACGTCCCTCCTGTTTTTGGTATTTAGTACTTTTTAAATGGAAGAGCACTCTTAATAAGTATAAATTTTATTTAACTTTTTAAATAAATTAAAAAAAATATTTCATTTCCAAACATAAAAACATAATAGTTACATTAAAACATCCAATCAACGTACGGAATTGACCCCTTTACAGTTTCATTATTAGTAGCAATTTTGATTACATACCAACATACAGTTGCTATCATTGTATCTATTTTCAAGCTGTAGAATCTACCTTAGGAAGTTTGATAAACCTCCTCATTTTAATAAAATTACAAAAGAATGTCGGAAACCTAATAAACCTTTAATTCCACGTCAATTTAAAGTTATCAGTATCGTTAAACTCCACGGTTAGGCCAGACGGTGTCCCCAAAACAGATGGAAACAAAAACTGGGTCAAACATTACCTTTGAACCGGCATTGTCACGTGACGGAAAGCAAGGAACCTTAAGAAATCGATACTTAGGTATCCAATAGTAACTCGCCTTAGTACCGTGTAAGTACACGATCAATGACTAGCCTACTTTCGTGTGAAAATATAAATTGTGCGGGTTTTCAAGACTTTGTGACTTTTTATGACTTAGATTAATTTTACAGAGAGATGATTCATCATACTTTTTACTAGCGATCCGCTCCGGCTTCGTGTAGATCCAATTTTTAAACTGGTTTTTTAAAATAACATTAGCTTATGTCACTCAGTTACGAGTATACGAGTAAGTAGCATTATATTATAATGCGTAAACGAATTTTATGGAAACGACTATGTTGCTGTTAAAATCCTATAATCCTGTATAATTATGAGCAAAGGGCTAAAGAATAAGTCACTTTCTTTACAGTTAATGCGGTAAGTTACATGTTACAAATGTTTAGGTTTACAAGTTTGTTACAAAACTCTAGTAATTCTTAGGATCACGTGGATTATTTGCGGATTGCAGAATTATTGCGACATTTCGCGGAACATGTAAGGAGCGAGCCTCAACCCAATTGTCAGGATAAAATCTCCCTATCATGCCATAAATTCACTCATGTCAACTCATGAAAATTACGTCTTTATACTTTTTTATACCGAAATTATCGGTAACTACACTTAAATAAACTGTAGAAACTATACTATAAAGATAAATGGTAGCATTAAACACCGCAACCATATAACTAAGTACTCTCTCGAAACAGCCCAACAAAGTGTAATTTACAATAGCGTCGCACGAATGTGTAGGATTCTCATTCGCCGGGATTTAATCTTATTTATATTGATTACGAAACCCGCCCGAATTAGTTCTCGGCTTTTGTATTCAGATTTAAACAAAAGTCGTTTACTGCGTGAAAATTTTAATTATATTAAAGAGCTTTATAACAATATTATAAATCTGTATATTCTATATAATAATTATGATAAGAAACCTAATCTATGGTTGAAACTTGGCCATATCTCATTATGTCATACAAATACTTGTTCGATATCCCATACAAATATATGTTGCAGATATCAATTTCAATATAAATATATGCTAGTGCGTTAAAGCTAGTGACGTTAGAGCGAATTGTATACATAGGTTAGATGGTTACAATGTCTCAAAACTAACTTCAATAATGCTTCAATCTCGTTACATTAAGTGAGGTAAACGAGCTAAAAATGAGACCAGGGTTTTTCAAATCATTATGTTATTCTATTATTTTTTATGAAATTAAATCTTCGTCTAGGGAGATGGGCATTTAACAGCACGAATTTTGTCGTTTGCAGAGGGTGGGAATTTTTATAGACCCGTTCAAAGTTAATGGAATGTAGGCGGTGGGAGATGAAATGATGAAACTATAATATAAATACCTGGTTTATTTTAACTAAAATCCATTCTCATTCGAAAGACTTTCCACTTTGTGAAAGAATATTTTTAATCTACTGAAATCCAAAAATAGTAATAATGTTAATACTATGGTACTAATAATATTATCAGTTCAATAACATAACGACAGGTAGCATTTGAAAATTACAATTATCAGAGTTTCTCATTCACAACACTGTCCACTTTCCGAAATAAGAAATTTTGTAATCCTCTAAAAATCCAATTAACAGAGTTATGAAAATACCAAAAAGTAGAGATTTCCAAAGTGTAATTGAATTGAATAATTCCGTTAACGGAATGAAATTGCTGTGGGGTGAGAGTTCTCAGACGGTCCCAGTTGGTAACGACATCGAGGGCTTTATCAGTAGTACCGACTCTCGCAGGATTTAAAATTAAAATAAGATGAAAGATAAGTATCAGACATTACTTTGCGGAAATGCATGACGTTAAAGATGAGTACCTAATTATTGTATAATGCAGTAACCATTGCTCGGTAAACACGAAAGACAAATGAAGAGAGACGGACAATGCCGTTAGCTAAGATTACGTGGATAATAAGGTCGTTATTCGTACTGAATATAAAAAAAACGTATAGCCGTATTATAGAACTGTCCTCATACAAAGTTGATCTGAATTTTCTTTCGAACTAACTAATCATAAAATTAACTTTATTACAAAGCGCAGATTAGACATTATGCCCTGTTTACTCTGTGTTTATTAATAAATTTTTAGTTAATACTTCTTGAGGTGAAATTGTTAAAAACTTTTTTTTTAAATTATGGTTCTACTAATATCTATTATAAACAGTTTCATTACTGAAACATACAATTAGCGTTGTATAATATCGGGATTATGACACTATCAAAGTTAAACCTAGTACACAACGACATGTCGGTAATAGTGTCGTATGCCTCGTGACAAGCGCAGATAATTTAATGACGTGATTAGCGCGCTGGCCAACCTCGCATATCATGTCGTGTGTACTAAGCCTAATTTACTTTATCGTGTATTATGTAATAGTGTGATTATCATCCTTATTCATCTTTATTTGCTACTTATTATCGTCATTAAATGAAAGGGTAACTAGATCAACTAATTTTATCCAGGTTGCAGGAGAAAATATGAATTACACAATTTTTGGATTTATCATTATCTATCTAAACGTGTTATGTAATCAATTTTTAATCTATTAGTTAACATAAAGGGTGTAAAATTCAAATCGTCATGTACTCGTATCTAGATTTGACCCGTATGTAACACAAGACGGTCTAAATAAAAACAGTTGGAAAATAAACTCGAAATTGGGATCCGCGCTTTGCTGGGGACGTAATCCTTTTGTTTACAGATTAAAGTACAGTATCCCTGTAGCATCGGGATTAAGAACCAAAGAGAATTAACATCTACTCGTTCTAAACTGTATAAATAATTAGCCTTTGATTATACAATTAAAATTTTCTATATTATCAAACGATTCAACTATAGCCCTACATGACTAAACCTGCTTGTGAAACTCGTAAAGATGGACAAGGCATCTGGTCATCCTCGGGTTCGGATTTGTTGTATGCTACCAGCGCATTAGATACTTACTGCAGAGCACGATTTACTTATTACTAAGAAGTTCAAGAAATAGAACATACTTCAACGCACTGCAAAAGCAAGCTGACAGAAGGGTTAGTGCGGCCAACCCAAACGTATCTGTTAAGCCACAACAAGGGCTCTGACATGGTTTAACAACTGTCATCTAATCGAGTTTTACATTTACCAATGGCTTAATGTACCCTTTTGATCACGAAAATCATTCCTTTATTCAGAGCATGTTTACGTTATGTTTAATCAAAAAATATAATGTAAATGTAACGTAATGTATACATATTATATATTATGGAAACAATACTTACATTTTTACAAATAATACACATTCGCTTCCTAATGTATCTATTCAGCCTCAAAATAACAAAAAAAGTCCATAATGTAATACATTTTCACTCCTCTTTTCAACTCTGACCTCACGCACATTATTCTTTAACCAATGATTCACCAAAACTCGTCCATCACTGTAATTTTTGATATAAACGTATAATAAATAAATAAATGTACAAATAGTGCATAAAATTAAATTTACATCCATTCATCCGATTTTGCCATTCCGCCTGATGGAGCCGAACAAAGCATTATGCATAAACAAACGATTGAAATAAATGAAACGTGGCCTGCATATCATTTTACGAGTAAATAAAATTAGGAGTTAAATTTTAATTACGTAATATTTGATTCACTATTGTTACGTGCCGCATAGTTTTGTTAGGGCTGCAACTCATTAATGGTCCACTACTGAGTACGGGTATCTCTTTATTGAAGAGGCCTAGAGCATACTTCACCACGCTGCTCCACCGTGGATTAGTGAAGGGGTTAGTGGCCAACCCGATTGTCGAAAGTTTTTATGCCACCT
>LGAG01000824.1:386281-415477 GCA_001278395.1 Lerema accius | reverse complement strand
TATTTCCCCCCCTTAAAGTGGGAATTTCCAAAAATCCGTTCTTAGTGCTCCCCTACACTCTAGAAGGAACCTCTGTGCCAAGTTTCCTGCTTCTAGGTCTATCCGTTTAGGCTGTAGCGTGTCTGTCAGTCAATCAACATTTTTATTAAGTATGATATTTTTGCTTTTATCGCCACCCCAATCTGTATATTGTTAAGTATATATTTCCAAAATCTTCATTCTAAACGTCTGCAGTGCGAATTCAACTTCATTATTTTACCCAATATTTATCGTTAAACGGACAAAAACTGAAAACAATGAAAAAAATCATACGAAAACAATTCTTGCCCGCATTTAAACCGAGTTTATGCATTGTAAATACATTTTTAGCCTAATTATCTCCTGCTGATATCGGCTTTTAACAGATTTCTGTAATAAATACAACAAAAGTAGGCAGTAAGAGCACCCAAAACATTATC
Source organism: Lerema accius (assembly GCA_001278395.1). Taxonomy (NCBI): domain Eukaryota; kingdom Metazoa; phylum Arthropoda; class Insecta; order Lepidoptera; family Hesperiidae; genus Lerema; species Lerema accius. The sequence continues at coordinate 415,019 of LGAG01000824.1, read as the reverse complement.
TAGTCAGAATAAAATTTAATCCTGAATATCGCAATCACATTCGTACAATTACGAATAAGTAAGTACTTCCTTTACAAACAAAATCTCATCATACATACGTGGATGAAAGCAGAATCATTAGCGAATCAAATTACAACACAAAGGAAGAAAATCGTATCACTAATTAACTACAGTATTAAGCTTCTTAGCGAGGTTCCGTAGGTACGAATGTTTACTTAAACGGAATTATGTTTAAAACGACGTAATACTACTTAAACTCGAGGCAGTATTTAGCAATTTTGTAAGTAGATTTTTACCGTTAGAATAATATATTTGTTTGTTACTTGACAAATAACAGAAAACACTTATTCTTTTCGTAGTCTGTAACAAAAATTTCATACTAACTTTTATGTCTCTTATTCTTGACAATAAATCAATTTCTGGCGTTGACACTGAGTCGTAAAATAAGTTACAGATATACCAAGTATTAACTAAATTTGGTCCAAGTTTTCTTCACTATTTCAGACAAACAAAATACTAAGAAAATAAGTTTTAGTCTCTATAACGAAAACAATAGTTGAGTTTTATGCTCACTTTACATATTGGACAGTCTTAAACCTGCCTATTCATTATAATTGATTCTAACATTTGATTAACAATTTCTACTGCAGTAAAGCTAAATCTTTCCTAACAGATCCCGAAATCAAAAATCGAGTTATAGGTAGATAAATAGTATTTCTGAACGAGCTATTCAATAATACCCACATGATGAGGCAAACGGGAAAAAATATCATCCTCACTTTCCCTTTAAATTAAAGACACTTTTTTTATTTATTCTACTGTTTTGGCGACCACTTAAATATTTATTCAAATGCCAAATTACAGTTTTCTAGTCCCTACGATGCTGACTCTCAGACAGATACGAAGAACAGCGAATCTAGAAGGATTCGATTTTCTAGAAAACTCTAAACGCTAAGTAGTTTTCCTTTAACATCATAATCAATTAATTTTAAGTAGAAAAATTGGTAACAGCTATCTGCCCCAATGGTTTTTCTCCTGTACTATTTCTCAATTCTCGAATAATAAATCATTCGCACACAATTCAAAAGAGCCTCCTACTATTCAATTTGCATGAATTAGACAAGATGACTGAAATTTGATCGACGTCCATTATGAAATTTATTGAAAATTATATTCGCTCAATATTTGAGAAGCGAGAAAATAAAACAAGTGGTTCCCTCTGACAAATTCTAAGAGGCAGTCGAAAAACTTACTTTTATTCTAGAGAGTTCTATAGAGAGCCTTCTATAGAGAGTAGGTATAAGCGTCAAAGGGTTTTTTAAATAAAATTAGTACTCAAATGGTTTCATAATAATTATTGGAAAAACTATATTTTATAAAGTTCTCGCAGCCGTTACGTTATCCGAATTGGGAAGCAAGGGACCCCAATTATTATCACATGGCACATTTATTGTGACCGAATAACACTGATCAAATATTTAGCCATAGACGGAAATTGCTAGCAGATAAATATTTACAGAAGAACATTGATCCTTTAAAAATTATGAGACACTGTTACATACCTACTATTATTGTTATGGTACAACTAAACTTTACCGAGTAGTGATAAACAAATATACGCATAAAAGAGTAGTAACATCTATATAAAAGATATAACTCAAGGTAATAGTTATAAATCCTCGACGTTAATACTTTACTATTACTCCAAAAGACATTATGAAAAGCTGCGTACCTGAATACTGTATGAATAGAGATTGTGTTGAAATATGACTATTCAGTGAAAGTAGGCGTTATTAAAGGAGGAATTTCTGTTTTGTGTAGTGTTCTCATGTGCGTGACGTGACGTTACGTGACGTGATATTCAATCCGAGTTTTCTATACACTGGAGATATAATAAGTTGTAGTATGTTCCGTGACTGATAGCATCAAGCTTTTGTGTTGCATAGTCAGTCTTATTCTCACACAAAAATATTATTCAATAAATATTTCAACTGTATTATAGGTATAAGGAGCTTTACCTTGAAATGCCATTGAAGTTTCAAAGCTCAAGGTACGTACCTGGCTATGCGAGATAGGACTTATGCAAGATTTATCATACTCGTATCAATACTATTATTATTTAAATAATTTTTGACGCGCGCTTGGGTAGTGACTATCCCTTTATTTGTGGTAGCCACCAAACAAGGTAGGTAATCGTCGTACAACTTGGGGCATGAGATACAGAGTACGCTTATAAAGGAGGCGACCATATTACTGAGAGGTAGTAACGTATCCGTGACCAGCTTCGTGTGTGATAAATACCCGTAATATTTACGTGATTACTGATTGGTCTTCTAATGTTTACTAAGAGGAATAACTACAGTAATGAAATAAAAATCTAAAATTGTTTTTAAAATTTCAATTACTCATAATTGGGACCACTTTGTAAAAGGCAACCCAGTCATAGTGTGTTCAGAAACCTTTTTTATGTCATAAAATATCATTTTCATCTGGTTAACACGCCGGTGCAAAACTTGTCTAGTTCGGATCTTAGACCATAACAATAATAATTTCGACACTCCTCACTTCCTCATATTTCCATGGGTGGCAGGGCACGGTGGCACTGCAAAATCGTTTGTTATTCTGATTACCTACATAAAAAACCTCTCCTAAACAACCGTCAAAGTAAACACATTCTGTTTGTCAGGAACCCCTCATTTAATTTGGACTTTATTCGTAATGGTAAAGTACTTTATTTTGTTAGCTAGCTACCACGATTCTGTTAAATTAGTAACTCATGCATTTTCATATCAATCGCAGTGTTCTAGATAAATCTCGTTGAGTTCATCTATTTTTTCTTATCCAATGCTTCGGGGACGAACCTTGTTTTATAGAATTACGGGCTCGGTAACTTATTACCACGTATCTCATTTATTCTTTTGTCGAATATTGACAAAGAAAAATTGGAATGAAAAGTAATCATGACTCCTTGTAGACAAATACGGGTTGTATTAGTAACGATCAATGTTGTTACATTCAAAAAACATTATTACAATCAAACAACAAGGTAACATGACATTTCTTGTGATGTTATATTGAGATATAATATTGAAAAGCATCGTTACTTGCCAAGGTTCGGTAGCTTAGTACTCTGTTGGGACAAAATGTTTTCACCGTCAATCTATTTAATGCGAAGGCTGCATAAAAGGTAGGCGGTCTTTTGGGTACGGCTTAGAAATTTTACTAGTATTTGTCGTCGACGAACTAGAATAGCGTTCCTTTTGAGATCATAGATTGGATGCTCACTACTTTTTCGCTTTGGAATATTTTGTATGGAGTAAAGAAATTATTTGTGGTCGAGAAAAACACAATAGACCTTACCGAATGAGATAAAGAATTCTGTTTACAAATACGACGTAATAGTACACACGTTTTCCGAGAGTAGGTAATTGCTAATTGCAGTGAATAGAATACCTAGGGTGGGAGATAATTAGCACAAGCATGTAATCAACGAATTGGAATCGCCTGTTGTGATATTCCTATTGTACTAAAATTTAATATAATTCAAAATATTTAATTAAGTTAATGTATCTGCAATTATCTTTTTATAATGCTTGATGTATGTTTGTGACAGAAATCCTCAGGGGCCATTATGCTTCCTCAGTTATTAAGAGATACTCTTGCACTTTACCGGACCATTAATGGGTTAAAACCAACAAAAGCTCATAAATATATGTATTAATTTACGTTTATTAAAACTCTCGACCAAAAATTCGGAAGCCAATTCGTGAACACTCCGTACGGTTTGCAAAAGGTATAAAAGTACTCCATATGAAGTTCTAAACAAATGAAACAGCGATGAATTTCCGCAGACCCCCGAGCAGACACTAAACGAGAAATGTTGAGAAATTCTTTCGAGAACAATTATTTGGAGCATAATTTCGAGGGGCTCGAAAGGGGTCGACAAGGGAGAAGCTGACACAAGTGACAGGAGACTAAGGGTGACTTCAGAAGCAGGAAATAAATCGTGCTATTTCAACCACAGAACACAGACTAAAATGAATGGTAAGGTGTTAATTAGCAAATACTTTAGCCAATACACAATTTTATTGGTTCTTTTTGAACTACAAGTAGTCTATTACACTTTCTATTCAATGCACAAAATGCTATTGAGCACCTGAAAAGTCTTATCTTTTTGTTTAATTGAACGTAAGGAATAATAATATAATATTCAAATTATTATATCTGAATTGTAAATAGAATTGGGAACAAGAATGTGAAGGCTATGGACTATTTAAATTTCATTCCGAATATTATGTGGATAGAGCCTTAAATTGGGTGAACTTCGATGTTCAGATTTTTATATGTAATGTGAAAACATTTCGTGATTGAGTTAGATATTTGTTAGGTAATGTTATTATCTTTATGTGAAGCATGATTGGGTAACGTATTCCGGCTGGAAACTTGACTGACAGGGTATATACCTACAACAAGAGGCGTACATCTATCGTCAGGGGTAGCAATGCATCTTTTGACTATGTTTATCTAACCATGTAACTATCTATACAAGTTTAGGTATCAATAAATCAACTATTATCGTGATGTCTAAGAGTCCTGGCATTGTTCGTTTAGTAAGGGCGACTGGAGTGTCTGAAAAGACTTTTCTACTTCGGCATTATTTTACTCGTAAAGCCCTAAAGCTCACAAGCTTTATTAGGGTCTTTGTCATAACAGGCATCGGTCACGCGATGTTTTACACTATCCTAAATAACAAAAGACGGAAAGAAACGCTTGGGGTTAGCGCGGCTTTCGTTGCCTTCATTAAAATATTTTAGCTTTTCTGGAAAGCTTTTAAGAGCCTGTTTGAATTTAAGTTGTTTTTAGAATCGTTTATAGCCCGACGGTTTGTGTCAATCGTAAATGATTGACAGACGTAAACAACTTCCTGTTTTATCGGTAAATATGGTGAACTGAACTTTTTTTAGTCATACAACGACTAATCAAACTTATACGTTAAATAACAATTAATTAAGTTATTATATTAGACGCTCGAGAAAATAATAAGAACTTAGTTTGGGCATTTCGAATCCACTTATGCAAAGCAGATAATGCTGCAAGTAAAGAACTTTAATTAACGTCAGAGAACTAAATATTAATTATGTTTCAGATACCGCAAAATGCGGTTATCTAAATGTTGCACACATATCGCGAAACGATAAAACCTTGTTCATGAGCCGAAGACAATAATAGTTCTTGTATTCTTCGATCGCTGGATATGTTCCGGGCAACCGGACAGTGTTTATAAAGAAAAAATAATGGCTACGCTCCATAACATATTCTCGTAGATAAGGTATCTTCATCATTTTGAGCGGCATTTTCCAGTTAACCTATTTCGCGCGGGCTATAGTTCACATTATGAAACAAGCTCATTTTCCGCGCCAACACACTGATCCTGATACTATCAACTATAAAAGAGTATGGAGAATAAAGATGGGATGTTAAATAGTTGGCTTTTTTATGTACTTAGATATTTATTAGTTAATTCGAGGCGATATTTGGTGATACAGCTAATTTATTTTATGATTTCGTAATAATTTATGACTTATGATATAACAACCCTATGTTTTAATAGTAGTATCTACGTAATTAAGGTAATAATTAAGTAATTAATTAATTATTAACAAAAAGTCTGTGCTGATTGTAATCTCGTTAGAACCTGAAATCCCGTACAGAAATTATTGTTGATATTAAATTTTTCTCTGTACTTTAAAAAAGTTAAATTACACCACGTCTCAAATGGTTTGAAAAATAATTAATAAATATATTTTGTTAATACAGATGTTACAGCAACTTTTCATAGAAATTATAAAAGCAAAATATTAGCTTTTCCCCGATCCGTTTTAAAGCAATTAATTGCCCAGTGACTCATGAACTTTTCATTTAATATAATATTACCAAATTTTCAGCCGATATTGTACAGTGGGATTCATTAACACATGATAAAATTAAAGAATTCAATTAAATTATAAATTGTTCATGAATATAATAATAAACAATGATGAGATTGTACCCTATTGTACGAGAAGTTTCCCGGTAATGTACTATTACAATGTAACATAGTAATTATCTTTAATAGAAGAACACACCTGGGTGCTGAATACCTACTGGGTTATTTTCAAAAAATATATCGCCTATATAACTCTCATTTAATACGAATCCAATGATACTTGATATGATGAAATCCGTCAAGCCATTTACGCTGTACAGCATGCCAAAAAAATGGACATACATACAGACATACATACATGCACACGTTTGAAAAACGAGTGTCTTCTACCGCAGTTGAGTAAAAACACAATCCATCTAAATTTAATATCCCCATCAACGCGCTTTGACAAATACCACTTTTTTCGTAGCATTTCCGGCAGCACTCCACAAAAAACGTTTCAAGTTTGTTCAAGATTCATTAGCCTGTTAGGACAGAAAGCTCAATTTTTTAGACAGCCCGTCAATTCGTAAGGACTTAAACATCTTAAGGACTAATCAATGTCACTATTTCTCGAAATAAATGATAAGACATTTTCTTATTGTTTGTTAATTAGATCTATCTTTAAGTGCAGCTTTGTCAGGATATTATATATGTTTAATTATACATCAAATTTTACTTAATTAAATTTAATAATGTTTATGATATGACATGACTTATAAGTCATAAGTTTTAATTAAATAATAATTTACTGGAATTAATAAAATACATTCGTGTAATATTACAGTGTGTCTATTAATGTAGATAATTAATTTTAATTAAGTCAATAAGCACATTTAGCATAACCTCTGTTGTTTCAAATCTATGATTTACATAAATTAAATGTGTGGATGGGGATTTCAATATGAGATCGGTAAATCTACCAACGCATGAAATGACTGTTAATAAAATCAATAAATCGTAAACATTATTAACTTTGATGCATAATGAGTCAGAAAATACTCTCTTTGTTATCAGATTCAGTAGTTACTATAAACAATTTCCATCGTATTCTGGCGCTATTATAAAATCGTAATGATAAATAATTGTGGGATTATAATGTAACTTTGTGGTCTTTCAATCGACAATCATTAAGTTAATGGCGAATTATTAATTACTTGATATTGATGATATCTGTTTCTGGTTGTGAAAAAATTTCTGCCTCTACTAGCTACTGCCAAATAAAGCGAAATAATTAATACGATTTCTGATTATCGGGTCATGTAACACATAACAAATTAGCAGATGAAAGTGTTTTTTTTCTAATATAATTTGGCCTTCCCTTATAGCGGGAAGGTTCTGGGTCAATGAAAAATATAGGTATATATTCCACCATCATTATCGTTCAAGCACTTTTACGACAAAAGCTACATTTCACATTCTTTATTTTCAAAGCCATTGTCTCGCCTCTTTAAAATTTTCCTCTACACACTTGGTAGCAAACTTTGGCCAACAGTCCTTGTGCCAAGACACGCGCGAATACGGCACGGCCTTCTTTCAAACTGAACTGATAATAATCATATTGTACTGACACTTCCACATCTTCGCTTTTGTAAACAACAGTTCCTCTCGAGTACAAAAGTATTTTGTAAATGTTGTGCTCGAAACAGTTGTACAGTCTTATTAAAAACTTTTCTCCGCGAACTGGCTCCACAAAACTTTGCGTAACTTGTACAGAACGCGGTCTTGCATTGCGCCAACCTTACAATCAGGCTCCGACAACAGTTAAGGACAATTTGACTTATATAAGTGCGCACACTTGTAAAAGAATCTTGCTCTTACGTTAACGTCACTCTTTATATTTCTTTAAGTAGGTACTTCACTCTCAAACTCGCAAACTTCACCCTTACTTTGAGACAACTGGGGCATTTCACTTAAATGAACTTCGAGACTAATTATGCTGCGCCTAAATGGTTCCAAGCCATTTGTGGTCCCAGTCCAAGACATGAGTTTCTTTTCGTAAATGGCAAAGTTATCCTATTTTTTATTTAACATAATTTTGAAAAAAACATAGCCGCTTCATTTCTTTACGTTTTTATTCTTGCTGGAAGTACAATTAAAGTTTATTTTCAACTAACTTTAAGAAATAGTTGTAGTAAAAACACAATTAAATATTATTCTATCTTGTAACTTTTGTGTAGTGTCATTAAAAATCACTCCATACCATCACTATACTTTGACATGGCGTAACTTTAAGAACATCCCATCTTGCACTTCGCGGAGCTTACATCAGGTGTGGCATAAAACTTGGCAAGCGCACTGACTTTATAACTAAGCTAGAACTTTAATATTTTCTCAAGTATTTAAACGATAGATGCTAGAAATTTACCGAAAAATATCAGTGCATTACGGTCAGTGCAAGGATTCTTGGTACAAAAAATATCATACAAAAAAGATTATTGGAAAAAGGCCATTTATTATTTAAAATCCGAAGCATTGTAGTTTCACCATGTCTTCTGTACTTCTTTTCGTCAATCCGTCTAACCGTCTTAGACCTAACTCAGAGACTCTTAGGTCCAGCAATTTGTAATGTGATGTGATAAGGGCAAACATATGTTATCGAGCATAATTATTTTTAATACTTCTTAAAAATAAGCTGAAAAATATTAGGTACTTTCTTGATTTTTGCAGTCATCATTAAATGAGGCATAATTACACACAAGGCACAATCAACAGTGCATTCAGTTTACAACATTAGGTAGACGTTTCATCCGTTTACGTACAAAATGTCGCGTCACAGAAGTCATTTTTCTTTGGCTATCAGTTGAAAAACACCCAGGAGGCCGGCAGCGGCCGAACACTCGACTATATTACGTAACTATATTAACGGCTATGACCTTTACTGCCTTTATTCTTGTAACTGTTTGAGTGTTTTGCGTCTAAAGTTTACTTTGCTTAACCTGTCAAATGTAGATTATACTTCGTTTCTTTTTCGTTTTTTTAGCTTTCTTTCAGCACTTCTTTTTCCTGCAATCCTTAGTTATACAGTATAGCTGATTCACGTAATAAAACTACTTATATCTTTAAAAATAGCTTAGATATTACAAATGTATTTGCAGTTACAATCAGTTCTATCACGTGGACAACAAAAAATAATGTTTTACTTCAAATTCTTAATTTACCTACCTATAAGCTCCTTAGTTTCTTTCATATACCACTTCCGTTAATATATAAAAGTTCGTCTACAATATTCTGTCTCCAGACAGAAGCATAATCAGCTCATATACGTGAAATACAAATATGCCATGTGTGACAGACAGCGCGCTTAATAAAATGAGGTTACTGATATTATGGAACTCACGTATTTGACTTTCTTGTACATTATTATTAAAAATCAAACGTATTCTGGTATATAGAACAACCTAAATATTACGTGTAATGTATATTTTTGTGTATGTTGCTGACATGTCATAACAGTTTGTTATTATGGTTACAAAAATTGCGAATTGATAATCGAGAAAAACACAGGTGAATAGGTCTCATAATAGACTGATTTCAAAATTTATAACTATAGAGGATAGTGAAAATATTAAACCTATTTCCTAACCTACCTTCATCTGCAACCTACCTATAATAACTTTTTGTCTTGGCTATGTGGTGTAACGTATTGTAGTTATCCGAAAATCGTAGCAAGTATCATTATTTTAGATGTAGTAGTAATTCTCGGATAGTGATGTCATTGGTGAAGTTAGCGCATATAAGTTTGTAAACATAATATTTTAGATACGGCATATGTCTTCATATTGGTACCAACCCCTTTTTCTACCAACATACAGTTCTAGTACGTTCTGTATGCTTCAGCTTTTGGGTAATATACTTAATTGGTAGCAGGCAAAAGCACAATTTTCTGAGTTGAAAATATCATTACACTATCTCCAACACGTGCGCAGTATTGCATACGACATAACACTTTCAACGGACAATTTAAACGAATTTGTGTCTTTTACGCTTTTAGTAGTTTGCGTCGCGAAATAAGGAGCGACAAACATAGTTACCTGAGTAAATATTGTTGACTTTTATTAACTTAATAATAGGAGCCAGAGAAATGTTATCGGTGGATTTTAAAGTTTAAGTGTTATTTACTCACTCTCTATTATTAAATTATGATTCAAGCAGATAGCATGGTCACTGATCATATACAACTAAGATATCAATAATCTACACATAAACTACACAAGTCTAACTTAAATGACTAATTCGAATAAGCTTCAATAAGAACCCTATCTTTTGCAAGGTTACTAATATCTTGACTTAAAGGAACAATCGTCTTTTTCTATGTATAATATTTTCCTACAATTAAGCAGACTTCCTTTGTAACTACTCCTTAATATTAAGTTCATAGCGTGGCTTAAACTTCCTAATCACAGGCTTAGCACTAACAACTCCAGTCCACTTAACTAGGTCACAGTTTCTGCTTCTATTACAAACAATATGAACTCAGGAAATCTAAACTAGGACCTACTAATGAAATGACAACAGTTAATTCGTAAATTTTTATCGATACTTTGATGAATGAAACAGGGTTAAATTCCTATATTTACATTTATTTAATTTAGGTATTTTGTATTTTCGTTTTTAAAGCCCTTTATTTAACAAACAAGCTTCCTACCATTCATTCTTATAACGCATAAATCCTAAACCATAAGGTTTGAAATGTCTTAAATATGAAATTAATAAAACGTCTAATAAAAGGAAGGTTCAATTGCTTCTGGTGCGGGTTCCATTTGTAAAGAGGATTATGTTTACCGAAGCAATGCGGGGGCCAACCATTAGTATAGGTACCTACGTATAAAGTCCCCTAAGTGAATTTCCATCGTACGCTTTGGGCAACTTAATATAGCGCGCGGTTAGCGATAAAACGGACAACTCCCCTTATCTTGTTAATGGTTATGCTTCCTTTTAACTCCGACTAAATTCGTTTTGGACCTTTTTATTGATAAACGACGCCTTAAAGGATCCCGTAGACACTTGAAAGAGTCCATCTAGACTATGGGACAAGTAATACATTCGAACGTGTAAGCTCCGAAAATTTCATTAATGTAAATTGAAATTTTCTTCTCAAAATTTTTGTATATCAGCAGGAAACCGCGATGTATTTATTCACTGTTTATGAAAAACATATAGGCGTTTTGTATTCGACTTAAGTCGTTTCCCTGATACAGAGATAATACCCACCAACCTTGCTTCAATTATCATCAAAGTAATTACATTCGGGAACATTAAAATCAAATTGCATAAATCGCATACATTTCAACACAAAATTTGTACTATTGTGTATAGAGCTACCATTTCGAAAGTATCATTTGGAACATGCTTTGCGTGGGAGGAGGCTTTTACGGAGACAAAGGTGCTCCCACCGCCTTTTGTGCCGCATAGTAATGGAAGGCTTCTGGGTGTTTCGTTCCTTCGTTACATTAGCGGTTTTGTTTATAAGATCTGCTGATCTGAATATATATTCTATTTGAATTTATATACAAACTATATTTTTTATTTATTTTTTGACAGTATGTTAAATTTAGTAGCATCTGTGCTTGCCGTTATCGTTGCGTATTCATTGCTGCGACTCCACCAATATCGTTAAAGTGGGGTCTATATGAATAAAGCTATAAATGCATTTTGCAATGGACGGAAAACTCAAGAAATTTTGCAGTTGCTTAATTTCGTCGATCATTTAGGATCTTTTTTTTGGCATGACAATTGCAAACAAGCTTGTAGTAACAACCGGAATCTGGGAACACAATGAGCCGTTTGGCGGCTGACTCTAGCAACACCGTGGTTGCTACTCAAAACAGACTTAAAGATTATATTAAATAACTAGCTGACTCGGCAAACTCCGTACGGCCTGAGAATCAATTAACAAAGTTGAACATTTTTTTCATACTTACTCACCTTGAACTTTCACAAATATTTCAAAACCAAAATTAGCTAAATCGGCCGAACCGTTCTAGATTTTTAGTGAGACTAAAGAACAGCAATAGATTTTTAAATAATATAAGATAAGATGATGATAATATACACCTAATGTGTGCCTAACAACGCACAAATCACACGGATTTACGAGAGCCACTGTGCTATGAGCGTTTCAAAATTTATCTATTAAAACAATATGTCAGCTAACGGTTCATCCAAACAAAGGCTGGATTATACAGATATTCATTAATACCGCGATATAGATTTTCCATTTTTCACGACTCAAACTGAATCGCCAGTGAGTGTTACATAATCAAGCGAGGTTGGGTACTGTCGTTACTTTAACGAGAATCCCTTCATCAGTGCACATTGTTGTCCTTCTGAGTGCTAACATTACGTTAATGAGGAGCTTTTATCACCGCTGCATATTGTTGGCACATTAAGTAAACATTCACACACTTAAACTTATGTGAAAATATTGCTGTAGGCAGTCGAGTTGTGTCACTCAACTCCTTCTACTCATACAACTAAATAAAATTTAAGTGTGTGTTTGTAATATTAAAATAACCGCTTTTTACTTAATGCATATGTATGTAAACACGGTACACATACCAAAATAACTATTTTTCTTTTTTTTATGTCTGTCCGCCTGTCTGTCTGTTTGATCCGGCTAATCTCTGAAACGGTTGAACCGATTTTGACGGAACTTTCACTGGCGAGTAGCTGATGTAATAAGGAGTAATTTAGGCTTATTTTTTACTTTCGTATCGTCATAGGTTTCCCGAAGCGAAGCGAGGGCGGGTCCACTTTTCATAAAATAATAAGTGAGATGTAAATTTAAATCAAATATAGCTCCTGAAACAAAAGTTCCAAATAAACGACGTTCCTTTCTCTTCGCAACCGAACTTTGTATTTGAATAGATAGCGATTAAAACATAAAACTATTGTAGGTAACTGTCAAAATACAGGCCGTTATTAAAACCCTCAAAACCAATATCAGACTGCCGGGAAATCCATTAAAACGGGGTAAATTTTCAATTCGCACTGCTATGAAACTACAGACAGAGCGAACAATTTTCTGTAATCGACAATTCTTTCTCTCGACCAATCGCGAAATCGCGCTTGACTTGTAGTAATAATCTTTTGTTTCGTTCAATGCGGGTAACTTCGAACTCGTTTTTTTCTGATTTGTATAGACTCCACAGCAGCACAGACCCAGGGGAAGACTGAGGAGACGACAGAGATTATGTGCAGAAGGATGAACAAAGTTACTTTCTAGAGGTTACAAAAAAATTTACCGATAAATTGGTACATGACCATTTAATATGAATTGCTAATGTCTCGACACACAATACCTGTCATATCATCGGCTTTATGTAACACAAATATTAGCTTAATCAGTATACTTGGGGCGCAATTTACCACTCGTCCGATCGATAAATCGAACCAAACCACAATGCTAAATTACCTTCTACTTGTAAATAAATAAACCAATCTATCCTTATTACCTGTACAATTTGTGTCATTCTCAATCATAATCAAGATGGATTCAGCTCGGGAAGGAGATATACGACAGCAATATCTTTATTTATCCGCTCGTAAATACCGCTCCTATTACAAGTTAGATCACGTCACCACAACAACCGTGCAATGGGTTCGGACGAACAAAACTGCCGCTACGAACCGAATTCTCACACACGAGTATGTAATGTACGAGTACGTTTTATTTATTTTCAACTTGTAACGTAAGAAAGAAACTGAATATCCTGCGCGTGTTTCTACAACTTTTGAAACTTTTTATTTTTAAAAATACATCGACAAACTTGTATGACGATGAAACCTAAAACGTAGTTCACGTTGTATGATATGATTCGATGGACACCGCCCACACTCTCCCTTGAGAGCAAATACTTTATTTGTATCATCCTTTGATTGACTTCCCTTGAGTGCATGGGGGGCATTGACCACTTACCATTAGGAATGTCGTCTTGTCGAACATCAAAATCAAATGCGTAAGGCACGTTGCTATTCCTACAGCATACAAGTAATAAACTCAAGCAATAAAATAATGTATGTGAAAAATAATACGCAAGCAAATTTACAAGCAAAAGCTAACAATATTCATGTTTTTAAAATAAACTAGTTAATCCATTATGTCATCCAACGCGGTATAATTATCATTCTTAGTTTAGGACTTTTGGGCTTCTAGACGGCGCGCGGCGCCATATTTAATTTAATGTGACGTCAAATATCCTAAGGAAACAGACACACAAGACTTATTTATTAAGCTTCCAAGGATACCTCATTCGTCTAATTATGTTAAATAGTTCATAAGTTAAGAGGGAACAAATAGTTCAACATACAAGTGTACCATCATAACCGCCGTAGTTTAATTAAAAAATGGTTAATTGGCTGCAAACATTTATCTTTAACGTTACAAAATAGGTATTATAGTTTGAACTCTCCCTTGCTTATAATAATTCAAGCGTTGGCTCATATCTGCGCTTTAAATCTGCCAATGTTTTCCTCACTGAACAACTTAATATTTTGTTTCCGTGTTTCAATAAGGTACGATTAAACTTAACTTTCACAATGCTGCGGACAATCTCTAGTTAAATCTGTGAACTGCCGTGTACAATAAATAAAGTGGTCAATCTTGATATTACCATAATTCAAAAATGTTGTTAAACTAGTAGGCCTACTAAATTTTTCGTTGGTAATTAAATTTTATACTATTATACTAGCAATTATTTTGTCTATTACGGCCCATGTCTACATATTTTACTTTTAGATTACCTAAAGGACGAACAATGATTGAATAGATATATTATTCTACTCATATTGTCACAATACGTGGAGGGAAAACACGACACAGTGACCTATTGCATACTAATTTTCCGATAAATATATTAATTCTCCATTAAATATGATCTTTACTTCCTATACTAAGCTCTTATCATACTATAATGACTGTGTATTATACACGCATGGACAAAAACATTATCCTTTCATCTTACATTCTTATTTTAGAAACTGAATATACGCAGAACGGATGGCTTCCCTCAAACATCCGCCCTTCCCAAACAAACGCCAATTACTCGATTTGTCCGCTTTATCTCAAAAACATTTGTTTTTGGTATAGGAGCGTAGTGTGTGATATTTACATATTTTATATTTTAATAAAAATGAGGAGTCCTGTAGTGGATCTATATACCATAGAAATAGAATTATCAAACTAACACCTTAGGAAATCTGCAAAGCCATAATTTAATATCTTTCTTCATAGCGATTTTCATTTTTTCTCTCTAATAAATCTGTAAAATAACAAATCAAAATGATACAGATTAAACACAGTAATTTTATTATTGAGTGTTAAATTTGGAAAAGCTTAATTCAATTTGGTTACGAATCTCCCAACCGATCCATTAATTACTAAACTCTATCAATCAATCAAAATTGATACTAGTTAAATTTCAGTTACACTTTTAGTTAGAACAATGAAATAGACGGCTAATCATAAATAAATACTGGAAAGAAATAATCAAAAATTTAAATGGTAATCGGTTACCATTCCTATAACTTGTTCTTTGATATCACTGTAAAAAAATATAATAATAACAACATAAAAATGACATAAATAACGGGATTGAAACACACAGCTCTCGGTCCCAAAACGTGCGGGTCACGCATCAATAGCGGCACGTACACTTTTCAAAAACTCGCCTATTTTCCCTACAAAGGTCCCGGGATCGACAAGGTTTAGATAGGATTCACGACATGTCCGCCACTCAAATTCTGAAAGAGTAGATTGAGGTTTCAGGAGAACGAGGTCATCTTCAGACCCCCAATCTCCAAGAGAATCTTAGGCGAAAAAGGCGGGCTACTATCTATGAGATAAGATAAAATGTAAATGGACTCAAATACCACTTAAAAGGGTATACTTCAAAATGTATTTATATTTCCCGAAATATAAAAGGAAAAATTTGAGCATTATAAAATCGGTTAATGGTATCCTTAAATTACTGAAACTGAATTCGTTTTTTTAATGAAAATCATTTTTCTGATTCCCCAATAATTGTTTTGGCTCGAACCCAATAATAACCTTCTACAGGGCACGGATGATAATCGTTTCATTAGTGGAGAAGCCTCTTGCCTTGCTTATTAACTTGCTCTCTCATGTTAGCTAGGACGGATTGATGGAGGACTATTAAATTACTAGCAAACAATTAGGACAGTTGTAACTGTTCTTAAACTTGTCCTTGTACATAAACTGTTTACAAAAATTTTTTACGAGACCTTTGAAATTTTTAATATACGCCATCCTGAAATTTGAACTATGTAACCCATAAAAAATCGCAAACAAATTATCAAATTCTAGTTGCTTAAGCAAACTTCAAGGACAAATTCTCGTACAGAAGAAAAAAGGTTTTATCTTAAATTAAATTTCAAATGAAAAATATTTTTATATATCGTTGGAAATTCCTATAAAGCAAACATTTGCATCACAAACATCTATCTATAACACCGAAACATCTGTAAAAAGCACAGCAACGTTATTAAAAACCAGTGTTTACAATTTTGAATACTCTCGTCGAAATATTTTCGCCCGGCGGAGCTTTGAAATAAATTGCATTCGGTCATCATAACCTACGCTCTCTGCGGTCCGATAAAAAAAGTATAAATCAATCCGATTAAAGCGTTTCAAATGGCTTTTGGATACGAGCCGACACATTTTTTATACGCTTAGGGTTTTTAGACACCTGCTTTTACCGAAACTAGATGACGTAATTGTCGCTGGCAATTTTTTGAATTCACCATAGTTCATGAGTTAGTATAGAAGCTCATTGTTTGCCACCCTACTTTTAAAAACAATTCCATGTTTAAACTGATGATTGACAAAGTCGTTTATTAGGAATCCAAAATCCAATTGCTTTTTCAACTTGGTTTCACAAATACTGTCTTGAGAATATCAATGATTCTACGTGTCCTATGGAGTACAAAAACACTCAAATTGTCAATAAAGCGTCAATAAAAAGGATAGTAACCATACCAGAAATGCTGTATGGTCAATAGTTATTATGGACATAACTGAGCAAGGCTGTTCCCTACAACTTTAAGGACCGTAATCCAATTGGTTAGAAGTGTCGGGATAGAAACCTAACTTAAATTGGAACTTAATTCGCAAACTAATCGTTTTCTATTAGGTTATTAATAGCTTTTATACCCTCGCAAGGAAATAGATTTATAAATTTAATTGCACCGAGCGCTTTTAATCCGGTCTTACGTGGCCTTAGATTAAAGGATTGAGCCGCATCGATGAACAAATACCACTGATTTAGAGGTAAAAAGGTTTTAATTTTATGCCAGTACCTACATGATTATACTGATAGGTATTCGTATGGGTAACCACTTTAATTTCAACTAAAAGTTATACATCACTGACCTACAACAAGTGAGGCTTAGAGATACAGTCTAGTTTGTAGTCCATTACAAATAAAGAAGAATGGAAGACTTATGGATAGCCTCCATTACTTAATTCATCGTAAATATTTCTTGAGGTCAACCACTATCCAATATATTGTGAGTTTCAAGAAGTGCCACAAGCCAGTCACCGTCTGTAACGTCACTCACACATCCAGTACACAATGACTTGGAAAGCAATTCTTCATAGAAATATCAATCACTGTCGGCCCTGGCCAGCGAAAGCGTCTCGGCCAGTACTTGGCACATTGTTTCATATGACTTTTTAGGGTTGCCACGTTTCTCCCGTCCCCTTTAATGTCTTGCTTTCTGACCTTGACGTGAAAAAAGAATGTCATAAGTTTAACACGTCTATCTTTGTATCTTGAAGCCTATGTCATGTAAATAAATGTGTCTCCTAAATAAATAAACTGATTTTGGCGTGGTTTTTTACTTACGAGTATATCATCTACATTACATTTTATATTTTATGTAAGTATATAATAATATTATATATTGTTATCGCGTTTTACGTATTATGCGATAGAAACTGAATATTAATATTTTAGCTATAAGAATCAAGATTCGTATTTCGAATTAATCGTTTCTTTGTTAAAGTAAATTACATTTGCGAAGAGCAACATAGTATGAAAGCTTTGCACATTTCAGGACTTATCTTCAATGTGCCGAGGGTTTGTGTAGGCTCCCGGTGGACTAGAGTCGTAACCTCTTGGCTACCAAGACAAAAATCCATCTAGGGAGCCTTTTATAACATTTCGTTTCGAAAACTGTAAATTTTGACGATTTTTGGCACACTTTTATTTCAATACCTATTTTTATGATCTTTCGAAGACAGTTTTCGAAAATTAAAAATATTACGGAAAATAAATTACTCAAAACCTATTCGTCTACAGTAACTCAACGGAGATACTACACACATTATAAGTGTGCATTAAGCACCTAGATATGAGATAGTTGAGATTTTACTTTTTTAAAGATACACTTAAATCAATTGACAGCCCTATTAACAAACGTTTTCGTCGTTCTTGTTACTACAACTACCTACATAGATATATTGATGCAATAAATAAGAGATGTATCGGAGCAGTAGATTGGAACCAGCGTCACTATGTAGCTAAGTCACAGTAACTTAAGATGAATATCATATCTGGCTTCCTTAACATAAGTTCCAACATTGAGTACCTAATAGTGTTATTTGGGATAATTATTTGAGATAAAATATAGATTAATTTATAGGTTTAAAATTAAAACACGACAGTTTAAAATGTCCGACAAGTAACTATCACTGAGCTTCTTAAAACATGATAAGTGAAATTAAGTCAACATATTAGTTCTACACTAGCAAATGCAGTAATATCTTCGTGAACCATCAATTACAAATCGTGAACTCCCATTTTTTATGACCCTAATGTTGATCCCCTTCGAGCCAGTCATGGACACCGTGGGTCCTCCTGAATTACTTTGGGAATTAGTTTGCCAAACACAGAAATATGAAACAGAAATCTATGGTCACTCAGTAAGTAACTTGAGGTGTAAGGAGACCGACCGTCATTAATCGTCATCCAAAGTTAAGGTAACTTTTCCGGAAATGCACTCTGCTGACCCATAAACTGTATGCAACAGTACTAAACTGTACGAAAACTACCAACAACTAAAGCATTTTAGTTCTACTCGTACATTCTACACTAATATTGTCTACACGTATATTGTCTTTTAAAAGCCGATGATATGTAGTTTATCGAGACTTTAGGAAGTGTTATTGTAACATGTTTGTTTATATTTTTATTTTTATAATTTATTTTGTGTTATTTAGATTTAGATAAAGATTTCGTTAAGCGAGCTATTAGTTCGTATGACGAAATAAATGATTTGAATTTATTATTTATAAAGAGGATAGATTTGATTGGGTTTTTATTTGTATTTGGTGTTTTTTACTAACTTATTTAAAACTTTTTTCACCATAAAATGTACAAAAACAATGTCAGAATTGATGCCAAGCTATTTTGTTTGGATTTAATACATTAAAAAACTACTGAATCGATATTTAAAATTTTATCCACGAAAACTATTTGATCTCCGCGAGATAACAGGAAAATACTGATAGCTCAAAATTAAGAGGATATAATAAAAAACATACCCCATGCCATTCTCGCAACCGAAGAGAATCCAATGACACTTTCCACATTTAAATCCATCATACCATTAAACTGTAGATGTAGAGCGTGCCAAAGAAATGGGCACACGTACGTTCGAAAATATGATAGTCATCCTTCTCCTGATAGTCGAATAAAAACATGATAGTCCCCTCCTCCTGATAGTCAGATAAAAAGCTTACCAAAACCAAACCAGGGTGGTTCACTAGTCGTAAATATAAATATGTACTAAGTAAAGTTACTCGGGCGTTTAAGCTAAAAACCGGAAGTCGGTAGACGTTTACCGAGAGAGTAAGAGCTTGTTAGCCAGTTAGGTGGGTTGAGACCTTAGCAAGTTGTATTCTTGTTTTTAAAATACGAAGAAAAAAAAATGTACTTTATGATTTTTCTACAACCGTTTTTCTTTTTTGAATGTAAAATTTTTTTGGAACATTTTTTGTTCTTTTTTGGGTTAAGTATACAAACAAGCAGTCCTTCTGGGGTGTTTATTCTCAAGCAGAATGATGGTTAAGTCAAAAACGACCATCCAAAATCAAATAAAAACCATTTAGAAATAATTCAGTCCGGAGTAGCTGATATGAAAAACGGAGGGATTTAACTAAATTAAATTTAAAAAATAAAATATAAGTTTAAAAGAAAATCTGTACTATACATAGAACATAGGTTACCGGTGTTAGCTCGTTAACTATAACATTTATGGTATAAGTATTTATAATTTAAATTATGCTTTATTTGTTTAAATAAATGTACTACTGGCAGTTCGCTTTCGTAGACGA
Source organism: Lerema accius (assembly GCA_001278395.1). Classification (NCBI taxonomy): domain Eukaryota; kingdom Metazoa; phylum Arthropoda; class Insecta; order Lepidoptera; family Hesperiidae; genus Lerema; species Lerema accius. Next base: position 394,695 of record LGAG01000824.1, on the reverse strand, counting down.
CGATAACTTTTAAATTTCGAATATTACGGGCTAAGGTTTAGAGCAGTCTGTGGCGTGACGAAATATAATACGTGGGAATAAGTAAAGTTGGTTGTGAAACTTATACTTACAATACTTATATTAGTATTGTTTTAATAATTAATACATATCAATACATTTTAATCATAATCATCGAAACTGTTTCATTTTCTGACCTGGTTCTAATACAAGTAATTAGGCAACTACGGAACCCTATGTAGGACGTTGCTTGACACACATTTAACATAATGTTAAATTTACACTACGCTTAGTAAATGTCAACCTTATCAATCTTCTAATTAATGTGTTGAATAATTCCAAAATGATCGCACGAAATCAGAATTCGTTATCGTCGTTTACTCATTATACCTACTCGTCCTTGATTGGATCACTTAATTCAATTTTCAGTTACCTACTAAGTTTCAATTGTGTCTGATATTATTTTTAGAATAAAATAACTAATTATCTCAAGGTTATTAAATCTTTTTTAACTTACGGAATATATTATTTATATTACACACGTACGAGTACTTATATCAAAAAACTTCAACATAAACATATCTTCTGCATTATATAACTTATGTAGTTGTTTTCCCTTTCGTAGACATTCCATATAAATTATTTATATTTCACAAAACCTCAAACAAAACTTCCGTCACTCATAAAACAGTCAACAATAAAATGAGCCAAATGTAATACTCCGAAATAGAATAGTACTTGAACAAATATGGCGAACATATGAGAATCTCTCCAGATATTTGTTCGAATAAAATGGCCAATTTATCAATCGTAGCATCGTATAGACAGAGAGTCTGCTCAGTAAGTAATTTCTTATATGAAACACATCGATCCAAATCATTCAACTTTTACGATACGCCAGTACCTTGGCTGTGTCAGTAAATTGCAGAGTTATACTACCGTTTCATTTTATAACCAGTAAAATTATCTCCATTGAGGCTAATAAAATTATTTATTAGTCCGCCAAATTGGATAGCGTAAATGTAATTTTAATGCAAATAAATGTTTTTATTTATGGACTACTTCATTTACTGATAGATATGCTAGAATAAATCCATGATTAAATGACCGACATTTATAGTAGGTAGACATATAAGCCGTCTTTAAATGGCTTTGTGTTATGTTTCTTCCATTAACAATTTTAGCGTTTAAACACAAGTATTACTACTACGACTGTAGCATCAGTTCTGTGGTCAAAATTTGACCATAACTCGTCATATCAAACAGTATATAAGTACATTCTGCATTTCTTTTCATACTAATCCTCAAATACGTACGTGCATGCATTATTCTAAAAAGGGAACCAATGTAAAACTTTTCTCGTGTTTTTTTAATATGCAGATAAGAACCAGAAACATGTGATAACAATAAAAATATTTGAATATTCCTGGAAAGTAAATAGTATTCTTTATTACAAAATTATATTCATCACGCCTTCAAAAATTTTAAGTCAAGCGGCGCTGAATAATTTCTTTGTTACTCTTTACTTAGCACCTCGCAATAAAAAGGTACTCTTTAGGCCATAACTTTTAAGTTCATAGAAAATTGGATCGTTGAGTTGACCCACTCTTCTAAATCAGCAAAAAAGACCGTAAAGCAAAATGAGCACTTCCCGCAATCTTGACACATTTCCGGGGCTTTCTTATACACACTACAACACTCCACGCGTTGTGCCTGGCAAAGTTTCGTATATGGCACCGACCTTTTATTGTTTGATAGATAGCACTGTCGTCTGTTCGATTCAAGATCACAGATTCGATTCAATGCTCAAGTTATTCTTACTCTGAACTGGAAGTACCTTCTAAAAAGAATGAATAAAAGACTACGTAGCTTGCATGAGTCAGTCCGCAAATGACGTCATGTTTCGGCTAGGAGTTTGAAAGCCAGGGTTTATTTCCCTTTTACAACTTCCTTAGTCAGTGAATCTAAGCTTAAGACAAGACTTTACTTGAGGTTAGGTCATTAAGTCTGGGATCTTATGAAAATGCTTAAGTAATGACGTAAAGTCAAGTAATTTATTGTAATCATACAATGTCATCAGACGTGACATTCAAAATGATTGAATGCGCCTTGTTACGAGTACATATCAAGCCTTCAAAATAAATAAAACGACTTCAAGACTTTCAAATGTACTTGTGTTCCGTAAATTTCTAGTACAGTCTAAGAAATAGTTTTCGTCTATTTGTTTTCAGTTTACACAGTCTTTGAAATATTTTGTTTTAACAGTACAATAACCTTACGCCTGCAAAACAAGAGCACATTTAGTTTAATACCAAATGTTAAAGATCACTATTATTTCTTTACAAATACTAAACGTGTTTAAAAGTACTTACTTGTCTTTGTATCATACCTTGTCATCAAAAAATATGCATTCTGTGAGTATAATGACACGACGCCTTCAAAAAGAAATGACTTCAATAATATTCGCGTGTATTTATTCTCGAAAACGCTAACAAGTTTGCAAGCGCAAGGCTAGTTTAATAAAATGTCATTTACACTGCCACAATGCCGCAGCATTGCATTACCAAGGCCAATATAGTACAATACAAGAGCAACATTTAATATATTTTAGGCTGAAAAACAATAATGCACTTGACAAACGAGCAGCGTAACAAAACGCAACCTTAACCTAGTATCGAGTTTGTATTTAATCAGAGCTGGACTGCTCGGTCACAAATTAAAATTCTGGTTTAAGGCCATGGCTGGAAATTGTAGGTTTGATGTATTAAATTGTGTTCCGTCGTCAACGTAATCTACATCTGTCTCAATGTTGAACTAATGTTCTCTGACTATGATAAATGTTTGACTAAGTCCTAGATAAATATGCTGAACAAGTGCCGATTAAGAAGCATGTGATAGTGTTATTTTTGGATGTTACTAAAAGACCCACTCTTTAGTCGAAATTCCATTCGATATGATTCGAAACATGCGAACTCTTTAATAGATTTTTTAGAAACCTTAAAGGTCCAAAAATAAGGTCCAGAAGACACAATGACATCAGTAGTGAGACAGATTAGTGGAATGCTCTCACGGCTCTTTCAGTGAGGAAAAAACTATGCCAAAAAATGGGTCATTGATGATTTGAAGACATTTAACTAAGTATACTAAAGCAGTGAAGCAAATTATAATAAAAATAATATTCTCGTACTTTTTAAGCGTGTCACATAAGATATTTTTACGTGTCTGATTGAAATGGAATATAAGTATATAAACTATATTCTCTATCTGCCGTAGCTTCATCCAACATTAAAATAAGATGTCAGATTTCAAATGAGATATCTCTGGAGAGAATAGAAAGAAGAAAAGAAATGTGGATTATATAAAGGTTTCTTTTATGAAATTATTAATACATAGAAGTTGCTGGTGGGGAAATTAAAGCTGCCGTGACCCACTTCTTTGTTAAAAAAAAACAATTGAATATTATTAATAATCTCCTTTGTTCTTTATGCAAATGGAATAAATACTATGCGATGTTGAATTAATGATAATAGTCTATTTTAACATAATTATAACATGGAGGAAACCGCCCTTAAAGAGTTCCGTACCAGCCTGAATTTATGCCAAAAAAACAAGGATCTTGTATAAGAATCCCTTCATAAACAGATGTAGGCTATGATGGTTTTGTAATAATACTTACAATAGCAAAAAATACAGTAAACTGGAATACTAATGATTTAAGTTTTTATATTATTATGATGCAACAGATATTCTTATGATAATAATTATGATGAAACAGCTTGTATAATATTTATCGGTTCATCAAACATTAACCATTCTTTTCTTGCAGAAAATAAAGCTTTTTTGTGTTGTAAAAGCGTGTCTAATACTTTTCCGAGGATTCATAATTAAAAGGGTAAATAGTGCATCATATTTAAAAGTACTAATTAAACTGTAGCTTAATTAAGATTTTACTAGTTTTTACAACGCCCCTATTGTAAGTTTTAAGTGATGAACATTGTAATCCAGGAAGCGCAGACAAAACGTGCAAAATAAGGGAAGTGCACTTCGCGAAAAAATGAAAGAAAAATTATAGTCACGGGAGGCTGCTGGCTAATTTGCATGCTATTAGATTCTGCCGGCTGCATAGTTCCTGCTCCTTTGTCAGACCTAAGTTATCGTTTAAGTTTTGGAATTATATATAACGAGAAGTGGATTGTCAGGGTCTCCAACGATGTCATCAACTAAATTGCAATTGCTGCACAAAAATGTCATAGACATCCAATATACGTTGTGGTATTTTTCGGAAATTTATAAAATAATTGTGTATATTATGCGCCAATTTCACTTAATTAGTTGCACTTGCAATTATCTTTCACTTGATCAAAATTCTCCTCGGAAATATCGCTGAATTAAAGCACGGTTGAAAACCCCTTCGAATAATCCATAAAACCTGAATGTCCGCCCACAGTCCAGCTACCATTTCCTTCTCATCGACACCTTTTTGAGGACAATCATTTTTATATGAATAATTACTAGTCTACGTAGAGACGATTAAAATAATGAAAGCAGGCACTGATCTTAAGTAAAAAACAGTTTTCGCCAAAGGCTCGTGCCCGGGTCAAGTGTAAAGTTCCACATAGACGAGTGAGCGACGTGTGGCATGCCAGTGGGTTTAATCAGAAAATGTCGGAATCGTTCGCGAGCCAGCTGCCGACTGATTCGCAATGTTCCTATATTGACGGCGGCTGCAGTGGTAAAAATAGTTCATTCTATCTGTCTGTCTGCCCGATTGAGCGCGGTATGATTTATTAGTAGTTGTATTAAAATTACACAATACGATAGATGACGAATAACGACTATTTGGAGGGTTACATTCGATTGTAATATTAATCGATCTATCAAGATCGAACCCGGACCTCTACGCAATATGAATGTCAGTACTAACGAACTTTAGATATAGCTTTCGTTTTTTCAGATATCTATAGATATATTTTTTTATTGGATTTAGTTGTTCAAAAAGATAGAAAATATTCTACAATTTCTTTAGAGGTCAGACCAGTTTTTATACGACGACTAGACTGGCATTGACCTCGAAAAATATTGTTTATCCCTTTAATGCTTTTTTGAAGTTGGTTTAATTTAAAACAAAATAATAATTTATTTGAAGTCAGTTAAAAATTATCAATGTGATATTTTTATTTTTTACATTACGAGTAATATTCGTAGCATATGAATCATATGCCGTACATTGGATTCAACGTAGTGCGACTAAATCTCATGATGTTAACAGACCGAGAAATTTTAGCGTAGCAGCCGTAGCCACCATATTCGGTTTCGTAGCATATTGCAATATGCTGCTTGTATCGGTGTCGGGCGCTCCTAGAAATCATTAAATATAAACTAGGTTTCGAAAATAGTTTATTTTTAAAAAGGTTTGCAATTTGTAAATTGCTTTTTGGGACATCCTTTAAGGTAAGTATGACTTGTGACAAAATGCATGTTTTTCCTTAAAATTACGTTAATATCAATTGACATCAAAGTAGACTTGATACTTTGAAGTTTTTAAGTAAAAAAAAAATTTGACTTAATAAAAATGAATAAGAAACATTTTCAAGATCATTTAATATCATGTTTTAATTATGATACGTTCTAGTCTAACTCCGACTCAACCAGAGGTAAAAGCGATCAAAAAGACTTTTACTCGTACAACATCTCTTGAGGGTGAATGTGACGTGTGTCACTGAAACAATTACCTTATTTATACCTCCATTATGGTTATATGAAGTGACTCGTGTAATTGTTTATACATGTATCGTATTATTTAGAGAATTCTATGTTTATGTCACTTTTGCGAGTTAGAAGTATTTTATATAAATACGCCAAAACAAGGATAATAGCAGTAATTACGAGTAAGTATAATAAACAAAAGTTAAGTATAATATAGGCTTTCAAATAATTTGGGGTAATCAATGCTCAGGTTACCATATCATACAGGTTTAAATATTCAAATTATCTATTTTGTCTTAGTAACTAACAGTTTACTTAACGAACTTAAATTACATTAGAATTTATATAATTACAATAAAAGTTATTAATTTATCGGTATCTGATGCTATGGTAATTTCTAATGTCTCGATAGTTAAAACTAATAATATTATCAACCTTATGAAACACAAATCCGTCACAATTAAGCTTACTTAAGCTACAAACTACTACTTAACTATTTATCATAGTTACTCGTATAGTTACATTTCAGATAACACCTAGTCTAGTATTTAATTTCATTCTTGGAAAAAAAAGAAAAACATATTTTAATAATAACTTACATTTTCAAGAAGACTAGACTAGAAGACACAAAATGTTATTGTGATAAACCATTTTTTATGCTCGATTCCGATAAACGACGCTTCGATTCGTGAGTTTACCAAAATTAAAACAGAAGCCAACCTCAATTAGTAAGTTAATAAAAGTTATATTCAATATCTATTAATAATTATGTTTCGTAATTGGGAACAGAGAAACGGTCGTATACATGTTTTTTGAATTGCCTTTATGTTTGCCAAATTGCTTGCTTTCTTTGCCTTTCAAATCCTAACAATACACAGTCCCAGGATCTCGCCAAGGCTCTATAGAAATCTATTAACTCACTGTTTTCTCAATAATGGAACAATCACTCTGAAAAGATTTTTTCTCTTAGGCGATTAGAAGAATTTTCTTCATGTAATATTTTGTAACGATACTACAATAAAAGTACCTTCGTCTTACAAAAATGACTACATTTAAAGTACAATACAATATCATTATTTTTGATGCAAAAAAAGTAGATCGTTTATTTTTTTTGCCAAGAGATGTTTCAATTTGAATCGCGTAGACTGAAAGCAATCAAGAATAGAAAGACTTATAAAGTCGTAGCTTCTTTGAAATAACAACTAAAAATTAAGCTCGGTACGAACCAGGCTTACGATAACCAATAATTAATTACACCCTACTCTTAATTGACACCTTTTGAGATTGTCATACATTAACAAACATTAAACATTAAAGTATAATCCCGCCACAAAACGTAAAATTTAACATAAAGTGTAAAACTTAAATAACAATGTTTTTAACGTGAACTGAACTGAATGCAACATATTAATCTGGGCTCCAAATTCTAGGAAAATATAATTGGTACGAGTTACGATTGTTAGTAATGTTTCTCGAAATTCATACGGTGTGGCTATAGTCATCTGAACATAAGCGGATTTTGTTACCACTTTATTTTAGTAGTAGTAGGTACTACTAAACTCATCCAATATATTTTTTGTAAATTTTTCGTCATACCCAATGATAATTATACAAAAAGACGTAGACATAATTTAAGCGCGTTCCATCGAGGATAAACAACCCAAATAACATGTATTTTGTTTAAAGTACGAACGAAACGGCAAATAACTATCGTAAAGACAATAAGGACGTATGCAATGTAACGCGGAACATTTTTTTTTGTTGTTTAGTAACTAATTATATCGCTATTATTTTACATTTTAGTCTTACCTTAATATCCTGTAAAATCCCCTCGTACAGTAACCTATACTCGACAATAAACCTATTAAGTATAACAACTACAGTATTCTGCGATACAAGTCATAAAATATCGAAGTCAATTTAAATAAAGCTGTAACCGATCCATCGCAATATCCGAATAACCCACAAGTAGTCGACAGTTGTAATCCTTAGCCATTTCAGTCCGAAAATCCGCTGCCATTTCGACCGAAAAATGTCGTAGTAAAACAGAAACAAGGGAGAAAATATCTTGTAAAACGGACAAAGCAGACTTTACAGCGTGATACTGTTATTTGTTACAATTATTTTTTTACGTTTATCTTAACGGACCCAATATTAATGATGATACCATTGTAGGTAATCAAGTAGTACCTAATTCACGTTGGTAAAATTTTCTATGACAACAACACGCAGAATTAAACATGAACTATGTTTTAATCTTTATTGCCTGCTATAGTACAAAGGTAAATATTGAACAAACTGGATTTACCGAAGAGACGGGCACTTCAATCACATTTAGTTTTAAAAATCCCGCCTCACCGCCTCTAGGGATGTGTCCGAGCTACAACGGAGTAGCTTTGTTTCTCCGCCGATTTACATAAGCCAACTCACGTGGACGCTCGCTCATTCAATTTCCTACGTGGAATTAGCTAACGTGGCTGGCTAGCTTTTCCACAATACGCATGCGAAAAATACTGAGGCGATTTTGTATTCTGAATTGTTCATAACGTTGATTTTTGGATTTCACACCTACGAATTTTGTACAGGCGTCTAAGCCCTAACAAATATAGATACATGTGTCACAATTACGTACAATTAACATTTGACCTTTTCCGAGGAATTTTCGATTCATGCATGAAATACCCACCCACATATTACAACCGCATACATTT
>LGAG01000824.1:351321-383260 GCA_001278395.1 Lerema accius | reverse complement strand
GGCTAATCTCTGAAGCGGCTGGACCTATCTTGACGGGACTTTCACTGGCAGACAGCTGATGTATCAAGGAGTAACTTAGGCTACTTTTTTTTACTTTCGCTACGGCGTAGGTTTCCCGAAGCGAAGCGAGGGCGGGTCCACTAGTTAATTTATAAAATATTGCTTAAGTAGCACTCTATCGACCACATCTTAAACATTGTTTGAACCTGTTATCGATATTAATTTATCATAGCAACTTTTTATTTATGAGTAATAGGAATAATCTAGATAAAATTATTTTTAGGCTTCATTGTAATGTTTAAGGTAATGTAATCTAGTACTAAGCAATTCATTGACACGAATATAATAAAATTCTATTACTTCTGCTCTATATTATAGCATCTTGGTATTCTTGAAGTAAAATACAATTAAATTGAACATTTAATTTAAGCTTACATCAAAGGATGTCAATATCCAAAGGAACCTCAGACAAGACGCTCGTCTTAATTGAACTCGATAGTACGAGTAGATCCTTCTCAATTTGCTAATTAAATCATGTGTAAAACTGTGATAACTAACCAGATCGAAAACCAAAGCGTATTTCATTATTAAACTGCGTATGTCTATATTTAATATTTACGAGTAACTAAGACATAAGTAACAACTAAGTTTACCCGCAGCCCGACCTCAATGCCTAATTGCCAACCAAGTGTGGGGCGAGATGACACGTCTTGACGTAAAATATGTTCGTGCAAACTACGATCTGCAGCTCTAGTGAGACCGCAGTGAACTTGCCCTTGTGCGACGTGGTTTGGCTGAAAGTTTCTTGGATGTTTGTTGTTTTTGGGATTTAGAGATTGTGTTGTCTATTCCACACAAATGAACGGCAATGCTAACTATTACAGGATTGCAATGACTTCTATGTAGTCAACTGGCAACTTCTATTGATTCCGGGTCTTATTATCGTCGCTCTCTACAGGACCATGGAAAAGAATCTACGGTCTACGGGCTTCAAGGATTAACTTTCTACCCAGGCCTGAATACGGAAATACTATCTCCTTAAATAAGCTAGTTGACGCAATCAGGAGCTGCCTTCTACAGAAACATTGCTTAGACGCAATAAATAGAGACCTGAACGAAGGCCTGTGCGCAATGAATCGTTATCACGTCGTAGCTACGTCATTACTCTACAGAATTCACTGCCGACTAAGTATTACCTGAACGTTACGCTGTCGGTTTGTTTAAAACCATCGTGGAATGAAATAGTTGCGTATAATAAAGTTTAAAGCTAATATGGAGTTTGTTCACGGCTGCATTATATACTTCGGAATGTGAGATGTGATTCTTCTTATTTTCATGGTTCATGCCAATCTCTCAGGCTCCTGGTGCATCCTGCTAAACAACGAACAAAGGCTTTGAACCCTCTGGTAGACAGAGTAGGGTAGATAGAATACCGCGCGTTTTTTGTTACTTCTAAATTTCCATACTACACAAAATTTTCGCGCCAATTTAAATCGCGCCGTGCGCTACGGATTTTTTGACAAAATAGATTTGGATACGGGATTATTTTTGCTTGATTTTTTTTCTTTACTACGTATAGGTTTATACAGTATCCGTAGGGAACACAAGCCTACAGAAACATTTGTGTGGCACCACACAATGCATGCTTGCTATTTGCTCCTAATATTAAGTATATTACGTCGTAGTGGAACTATTAAATTCTTGCAAGTTATACGACAGCTTGCCTATTTGAAAATGTACCTTAATTTAAAATATACAAGCGAAAACATAAAAGATGTTGACGTTGTTTGTTCTTTTATCATTAAAACGCCTCGTACATTTTACGAATATTGCGATAACATCTTTCACGACCGCACCGTAAACAAAGGGCGTAGAAAAAGGTAAAAAAATATTCTAAAACGACCAAATAAAGGAAACGATGAAACGTTGCAGGTACTACAGTCAACTTTACCCGAGTTTCCTTACATCATGTCGTTTTGTCATTCATTCGTCTGTTTATTTGGATTTTCATAAAAAAAATATCTGAAGAAAATATAGTGTCATAAGCCTTTCTGAAATTAAACCGCATTGACTTACACAATCCAATACTTTTCTTTTGACCTATTTAAATTGTCTTAATTTGAGAAATAAAACATTTGTGATTACTTATATAATCATTTAATCGCCATTTGAACCTTTATAACAGCGAATAACACGCAAATAAAAGTGTTTATGTAAACGATACGATTAATTTGTTGAAACTAATTTGCCACATTTAATTTCTACTAATCATAATTATAACTGCGTATAGGTACGAAGCACGAAAGAAAATGAGTAAAACTAGGCCTGCCATCACAGAACGCGAGTCGTGCCAGCCGAGGCGAAATGGCGAGTGATCCGAAAAACATTAAAGGAATTAGACAATGAAGGAAGAAAGATAATTCGGTGAATAACGACGAAAGTTTTCTCGAAACCTCTTCAGGTATTTGTAACGGCCTGTGCAATTGAATTAGGTAACTCGACACCCGATTGTATCGCGCCGAGAAAACTTCACGTATCTGTTACCAGGACTTTCCATGAATTAGAAATTGTTCTCGATTACAATTTTGATATTTTGTATTACGTTATTAATTGGATAGATACATAACTGGTTGAAATTACAGGGGGTATCATTATGTCACTCTCACGATGGCAACAAATCCAATGACACCTTACATTTTTAAATCCGACGAGCTGTGAAGCGTGCCAAATAAACGTACATAGGTATAATACGTACTCTTTAAAAAAATCTCCCTCCTTCTAGCTTAGTCGATTAAAAATACATCGTCACTTTCCTCTAACGTTAGGTATTATCAGTTAGTATTAGACTGGTAATGTACCTATACAACGTACAAGATACCTTAAAATCATTGAGGACATAATTCTGTATTGGATAATACAGTTTACGACAACATCGAAATGCTATCAACGTAGGCTCAAATGTAATCATTTTTATTTTACACCGCTTTTATTACTTCACAAAAATTATATGGCGTGAAATGTGTTTCGAGTTTTATATAGAGAGCACTTTTTCTGGTATAAAATTGTTTCTTTTTACAAATATTACAAGATCAAATTAATCAGAACTTTATGTCAAACATTGAACTTTGTACTTCTTGTTCATGGAAACTTTAACTATGTTTAATATCAAACTCTTCCGTGCCTACGTTATTCAAAGAGGTCCAAAATTAAACCATTCACATATTAAAATATAGGTAAAAATAGGTACGCTAAATAGATTCTGTCAATTGAACTAACAAATCACTTGGACTAGAACGTGTAGCATAGACAAATAAATTATTAAAATGGAAGCATGAAGTTCATTCCATTTTCGTATAAATGTGAACGTTTATCAAACGCCAATATATATTGATTTCTCTTCTAACGATAAATATAAACTATACAAAGTCCACAGGTTTTATAGTTGATAAATTATATTAAAGGATTCCGAGGCCCGTTGCGGTGTAGCCAGCGCGATACAAAACATTTCCATTAGGACTTTACAAAAGCTTACAATACATAAAGTTATGCGGTAAATAAATCGTATCCTCGATACGTGACAACGGATAACTGGCACTCTATTTAATTACCGCTTTAGTATCATACACTTGCTAGATGTGTTTATGTTTAGTAATACAGATGCAAAATATCGCTTTCTGTTATTAGATAAAAAAAGAAGAGTAGTTAAAAAAATTATTTATCTCAAGGTAACCTACAATAGGGTTGTTTCCTGGTACTTGGGATTATTGTGTTTACTCAATACATAATGTTAAAATACACGTAAAAATTACAATCTGCAAACTTTTACTTAGATAAGTTACGTTTAACAAGATTTAAGAGATTTTAAAGCATAAATGGGCAAGTCCATTTTAAAAATACAAAATTTATTAAAAATAAAAATATCATTATACAAAACGTATGATTTATAGCGACTTTGGTAAATAAACCATATTCATAAACGGAACATTGAATATAGCTATCGAGCAAATTTCTTAGGCACTCCATACAAAGTAGCGCGAAGTGACGTCACACCGTGTAACGTCATTGTATGGAGCGTTTTTGGGGAAGTCTAAGAATGTGAATTTCAGAACGCGATATCTTGTAAAGTTTTGATATGAGCAGAGTGATTCCTTCACCGAAGTAGCTATTATTGTGCGATGTTTCATTAAATAACAAAAAAAAAATATTGTCAACAAACCCATTGGGATGAAATCTATCCTATGTCCTATTGCTGGATGCAAACTCCGCTTACCGCGTCACCGGTCAGATCGTGAAGGACTTACATCCAAATATCTTTACAAACTTTTACATTTTAAATATTACTAGGATTACGAATAAAGCTCCTGGGAAGTCTTATCTTATCGCCATATAACATAAATGAGGTACTATATAAATAAAACAGCACTACACACTCACTGCCTCACAGTAAGATTCCCTGTTTCGTGAATGCCATGGGGAACAAAGAAACTCACACCCTCACCAAATACAGAATCATTCAAGCTTCAGAGACGTCATCAAAGATTCGTTGTACCAATCATGTGACAAACACTAAATTAAACGTCAATTGTTTCAATGTTAAAGATATAAGAAATTCAGACTGGGAGCATTCTATGCTAATCTTAAATGTTTACCCAGCCCTCCAGCATTGCAACTACACCTTAAAATTACCTTTTAATAGAGGACCTCACCCAAAAGTAGAATAATAATGTACTCCAACAAGTACGAGTACCTCGAAAGGACCTAAATAAACCCACCATAATAACATCATTTCATTACTACACTACCTACATTATACAAACTTAATTTGTTACAGAAAGACGTAACAATAGGTACAAACGAAATCACGATTTGTAATATGGTTTCTCTTAATGAAAGAAACCTTATTAAAATCCAATCAAAACATTCGTTTGCTTTAGCATACTTTTAATTAAGCGGACAAGAACTTTCCCTCGAAAATATTATGACTTATTCTAGAAAACTCAATAGATAAATTGCTTCGAGTAATAAAACTGCACGAAAACTTCGTTTCAATTTCATCAGCGATATTTAGTTCAGGAACTTGTTTTTATTACTATTCTTACAGTCTTCAGCAAGGTCAATTGCCAGGGGAAGGATTCAAGTTTAAAAATACATTTTTCATTCATACCTATTGTTACCATGTTAATGGGATCATCTTATATTATACACTACAATCTACATACACCCGGGGCAATCTTAAACTGGGACTATTATTAAATTCTTCGAACGTTAAAGATAGAATCTAAAATGTATTTATCTTTTAAGTTCGCAGCGGCAAGGCGGAAGTTAAAAACTATTTGTACACCAACTGCTGAATTTAAATTTATCAGAATAATTCATTAGCCACAAATTAATATTCTGTGAGTTGTGGTCCAGAGTATTTACCGTTTTGTATTCCTTTATATAATGTTGTAAATACTATTCGAAATATAAAAAAGATTGAGTGCAAATAACCACTACAAATGGTACCTTATTAGTAAGTGAGTTTAATTTATTTGAAAGTTTACTCCTAGCCTTTATCTGAATCATTACTGTCTTTTACCTAATTACTGCCGGAAAAACCTGTGGGTACCTGTGTTATTTCCTTAATAAAAAAATGTATATATTTTATGGAGTTAATACCTAATCTTGACTTGACTTTACTAGTAACCAAAATTAACAAATTACTTAGGTACCTACTTCAAGAAAAACACACTAATTAAAATAACCCTCAAAACATTACTTCCACAGTTAATATTGCCTTTAACTCGACGTAAACGTTTACGATTTCAAGGTACCATAAAAACCTATAATATAAGGTTCCTAATAACATTTCTCACACGTTTTAGAATATTCTGAATAACACTCGTTACTCAGGTATACAATATCCAATATTACGTGTAAGACGTTACCTCAGTGTATGTTCCTTCACCGAAATAAACGAAAATACGAGTATATATTTCAAACATTCGCTCAAACCCAATTCAAGATTGACGCACATAGGCACAAAGTATATAAGGAAAAATGGTCTTCAATATCGTACCAAGAATTTTAAATATGCTCACGAAATCAGCAACAGACTCATTTCCAAGTGACGACGCTTTATTTTTATACCTCACGATATTACGATACAAGAATATGGAAAAATAATTGGTACTCTTTGTTATGATTCCCCCACGGTAACGTAACGTAAGGTGAAAGCAGGCGGCCTATATTTTTGTTATGCCAAGCTAACGTCTTTATTGCTATTTCACTTTGGCTCGCTACACTGTTTCTGTGTCGCACAACTTATATTTCGGAAGCAATAAAACCACGCGATCGATTCAGACCAACCGAAAATGTTCTTTTTTTATGTTTGTGGAACATGTTCTACACCTGATGTCTAGTTATTAGGAGTATAGTGTAGGACTTAGATATAGGACTCTTTAGGCTGTAGGCTAGGGTGTAAAGGTGTCCTTTCTTGGTACACTGCTTAGCAATAAACGATGTCCCCAGATTTCTCATTTTAACCGTCGCGAAGTTTTCCCGATGACACTTACAAATGGTTGTAAAAGTTTTACCTATCTAGCGTAAAGCTTAACCGTCAAATACATTTTTCGTGTTTAAGTCCCAGCCTAAAATATTTAAGGAATATTTCAACCTTGACCAACCTCAAATCAACCTCAAACGTTTGAGGTTTATTACAAATATTGGGTTGCAGATGGAAAGTAATATGCCAATGAAAATATGTTTACTAAATACTATACCGAAATATAAGTGAATTTTTGGCTCCCCATATAATTATAGAATTAGTGTTGAAAGTTGCTTTTGCTCACATTTTTTTAAAGCCATTTTTTAAGTCATGGAGTAAGTAATAGTAACGCATTATCATAATCATAAAGGATTAAGCCTATTAAAAAAAAACCTGTTGCCAGCAAAATAAATGAGGCCATTTTGTAGAGGAAACAAGCCGATTTCAAATACATGCGTTTAATCCCGTTAGATTAGTAGACCATACCTCAAATATACTTAAAATAAGTTTATACCTTACCTACAAGAGTCCCACCTAAACAATATGTATGTTAAATTAATGGTAGCATGTCTACGGCTTTTCCTAGTTTTTGCTTACCTAAAAACCTAAAACAATTTTTTAAATTCCATAAACCACAAACTGTTCTCAAATTCCACAACAACTTGTGTAGCTATTCAATTTATTTATCAGTACATAGTAATGTGTCCATTGTCAGTTTAATAAATTATTTGATATAGTACCCACTATAGAACTTGTAAAGGCCCAAATATTACAATTACCGACATCCCAATTAATTTAACTACCCTGTTCCCCAAAACCGTTTAGTTCGTTACATAAACCACATAATTTAAGAAACTTCCCAACTCACCCTCAACATAGAAAGGGTACATATGATTAGATATTAAGCTTCGTTTACTTCCGAAGTTCCGAAGTAAGGTCTAATGCGAATATTAGCAAACATAACACGTTGGGAACACCCGCATATGTTATGAAATACTTACCCGTAATATTTAGCAATTGATGAAAATCTTCAGTGGAGAAAAACACATACACAGTCACACAAACCTTAAGTTAATATATTTTAAGTTATCTTAAACTTTTATTAAAACTATCCTTAAGTTAGAAGCACTAATTTACGATGACAATAAGTATTCGTAACTTTTTTTACACGTCACGTTATAGTGTTGAAACTAAGTACACGTCACGTCAAAGCACTAAACACGACACTCACAAACACAATTGTCAGTTGCCACAATATTTTCGTAGCGTATTTCGTGGTGATTTATTCAGAACACGTGCGTACCGACCGCGGTCGCGCGCCACACTGACTGAAATTCACGAACCGAACCTTCCCGACGGAACCCATCTTCAGGCTGTCTCTTTCGCTGTCAAAGAGCCTTCTTTAGACAAGATTAAGTTTTCGAAATTACCCTCAAATGTTTTGCTATTATACCAATTACGTGAAAAGTCCAACTGTCGATACATTTTTAATTTAATAACAATGCGGGCAAGTACGAATTTGATATTGACATAGTCAAAGTTCGCATGGCTAAGAAGTGCACAAAGCTGAATTTTGTATAAAATATGTTAAACGCTTAGTTTTTTCTTCAAAGCAAAACTCACACAATCTCTCATTTTATGAATAAATACAACATACAATCGTAAAATGTAATACCCTGTTGATAGACAGTAAATATTAACTTCCACAATTACCATCCAAACTAAGTACATATATCGAACTTATTCATATACTTACTTAATACCTACATTGCTAAAATAAATTACCGACGAATTTTAACCAAAAGTCCTGTAGTTTAATCAAAGCAACTATAATGACATAACGAAGTTTACTTAAATTGCAATCACTTCGACTAAAGCTTTTCCGGGTCACAAAGATAGTATTAATCCAAAAATGTATGTATTATTCCCCGTTTCGTGTGGTCTAAATAAAAGGGCTGATTACTGCTTAATTTCGGACTCTACGAACTACATATTAAACCGCAAAACTACGGCTCTTTGATATTTCCCTCAAAGTACGCTACAGAAATGACGGAGTCTCATTTCAAAGATGTTAAAAATATACATCTACATTAACTGTGGTGTTTGTACCGGTAATTGACACATTTAGTAAACATTCAGAATTAAATTTTGAAATAAATTTCATAACCTTTTTATACGACTGGAATAGTGAGGAGTCAGTCTACTCCTACAATTATTAATAAACATAATTACGATTTAGAAATAATTTGCCAGATTACGCTGAAATTATTCCGATACATTATGTAATCTATTCAGTTTCAATATAATCAATGTAAAACAACACTTATAAAAAATATAACACTTTTACTTTACAATCTATCTATCAAAATTTAAAATCCAAATGTAATTTTGTGCTATCGATCTCTAGAGCAAGCACCCTAACCTTGATGTTGCGGTACTTCCGTTTAATGGCTTATATTTTAGTTCAATTTGAAATTACTGGGTTCGCGCTACGGTATATTTAACCATTTTTTTATAATGAAAAATTCGAACAACTTACCGACTTGAATGTTCCTATTTGATTATTAACTTCCGACTCTTGAGATGGTCACTAACTATTCTACCAATTCGCACTCGTGCAACGTAGTCGAGTATGCTCTATAGCTTCTTACTTGTGAGGAGAGAAAGAGAAAAGTGTTCGATAGTGGACCATTTAGTAATGATTGACTACTCAAAAATACCCATTAACAATCATCACTCACCATCAAGTGAAATTATAATCAAAAATTACCTTATAAAGTCAAACAATTTTAGTAACTTTGAATAAATTTTCAGAAACCATTTTGAGCACAGCCGCCGGTCGCTACGTTACCGGTTCGAAACCACCTATGTTTCCACTTCACAGTAGATTAACAAAGTCATTTAGCATCGTCGTACAAACCAATCAAGCACCTGATGCGTGTCCGATGGGACCAAACGACAGGCTCGATCTATGCAACGTAAATTACTCTACATATTCGACACAACTTGGATTCGCGAGAAAGATAACATAAAATTTAAAGTTAAATATTCGTATCTTCGCAAAAAAAGATCTTTTATTTCTGTATAAATAGCGCACCGTACTCTTTTCCCTATTAGATGGAAAAGATTCCATAAGTACCTACCTACATAAAATTAAAACGTTTTGCTAAGATTTCAATTCGCTGTCCATTTGACTAAGGCTTTAAGTAGTATTATTAACTTACAAGTTTGTTAACTCTCCAGCCGGAACAAGTGAAACATCCAATATCGTTTTACAGTAGATTGCTTATTGAATACCACTTCATTTTTCAATACAGTATAACAATATACGAGTACCAAAGAACAATAACATACGAGTATTTCAAATTCCACTCCACTTATACAAACTCATACAAAGTAATAGGAATTCATTTTGTTCATAAGTAGTTTGAACATGAAGAATTCTATAAACAATTCTCCTTGGCAGTATACACTTCGAAGCTAAAAGTATCAAGGCATTCTTTATAAGATCCACGTCTTGCAAGTTTCAAACGATTCGCTCGGAAGCTAAATGCGCTTAAACCGAAACGCTTACTGACGATATTACAAAAAATCTAATTTACCTAATCCTAGTTTTAATTTCTCTTATTTATTACCCACCCATACTAATAATATAAATCTGAAAGTGTGATTCAATGTTGTCTTCACATTAACAATTTGAAACGCCCTACTGCCTGACGTCACACGATGAATCTTTTCGTTTGAAGTCACGTGACATACAGATAGAAAAACTGAATTTATTTTTTTGATTGTATAATAAATTAAGTGCTTTATAAAATAAAATGGATGGATCAATATCTTGTTATGAATATTACCTATTAATATAACCAAAAGTCTCGTTTTATTTTGATTACTGTCAACAACCCTGTTGTGAAAGTCACATAATTATTAATTTTATTAAAATGTACCTCAAATTTTTCGCAATCAGGTTTTTTGTTTTTCTTCTAATAAGTAGATACCTACCTACCTTCTAGTTGCTATACTTAATCGATAACCTTTTTAACTGTACGTTCAGCCTAACTTTCCTAAGACGCGTGAAGCTCTCCGCTCATAAGCTGCGTGACTCAAATGCATCTTGAGCATGCTGCCTTTATAAATTACAGACATTTTTATAAAGCGAGTTGAAAAAATGTGGACCTAATTCCCTTCAGTTAATTTCCCTAGGTCTATCTAGGTATTAGCAGATATTAGTAGACGTAATTTACCTATGGAACTTAGCTTAAGGACCTTAACTGAGTCGCCATTACCATCAGGTTGGATAACTTTAAGCAGTATAACTTAATAAAATCAGTACTAATATTGGCGTTTCTCTGATAAAAATTAGACAGACGTTTCAGAGTTCGTATAGTCACTTTCTGTCTTATTTAAAGACCAGCTCATTTATAGGTAAGTACAGCTTATTTACAGGTAGATATGTATCATCCTATTTATAGTTAGCTACCTACTATGTTTAAAATATATATTTCTATGTAGGTATATCCCTATGTAAAAGTTAGTAAAATTTTACTTGCAAAATTTTACGTGCGGGGAAGGTGAACTAAATTAAATAAAAGGTTTTAAAAGGAAACCTACTTATTTCATTAACTTCCTTCGCTGAGGCGCTCCAGTCTATAATATGGTTTAAATAAATGGCTCAACTGCGCTCAAACGAAGAGCATGTGATATAAAAGTGTTCACATACGCTTTTCTGAATATATGACCTCTATTCCGTATAAGAAGCCCACTTCATACTTCCGTACTCTGAGCCGGTATTCTTGGCTTTACGGATTATAAAATTTATATTTCATACTGCACTTAAGTTGAAGTTCATGAGAAGTAAAGATTCATGTCTCTGGTTTGATATCACTCGGTCTCCATTGTTTGTTTTATAGGAAACTGCCTTTATTTCAATTGTTAAAGCGTATACCTAATACATCGGCAGAATAAATAACTACTAGAGTAGAATAACACAAACTTCGATCATTACTCAGTATGATAAAATAGATTCGGTATAACTGCCCCTTCTGTCTGGCTTGTATATGTGTAAGATGTATATTATATAGGTAAGTATTCAGAATTGCAGAAAGCTATATAACTTTATACGTAAATTTCTGCATTATTTTCTATAATTATAATATTTAACTAAGCTAAATGAAAAAAAAATGTTAAATTTGAAACTCACGCGTGCCTGCATTATTCATAAAAAAGTCCGAAGTCCAAAGTTTAACCATTCACATATTATACATAGATAAGTGTAGCCGTTACATAAAAGTAACGTAGGTACATTTACCACTTGAGAAGGGACAACCTTACTGATACTACTCTCCTTATTCTGAGTTGAAACATGTAGCCCAAAGACGCTTTAATATTTTATTATTAATTTAAATTGTGCGGTGTCCATCTTAGTCCTTATTTAGGTACACCGTATACCGTAAATACTTACTAATCTGTCTGAGCTTGAACATTGAATTGAAGAATCTACTCCAATCCAGTATTTTTGTGTTCTTAATTTAAACGCTAAATAACTAAATCGTTACATTAAAAAAATGTACCAACATCTCTAATCACAAACTAACTTGGTCATTACTAGGTCATTAATGAAAACAATAAAACGCACAAAAAACCTTTGTACATAGGGCTGTCTCTATTATGTAATTCATATTGTGTACATAAATAAATAAAAAATAAACCACTTTTTAAATTTCGTAACCCTGACCTTCACGCTATAGCTGTACCAGTAGGTACATACTATAATTATAGATAATAGACCCCAATGGTTAAATCCGTACCATAACATAAATTCACCTAATCATAGTCATTATCCCCAACATGCCTACGCTTGTTTCCAAAACATATTCACGCTTCGTAAATACAGAAATACTTCCAATAAGTACAACCAATCACATCTCTTTTATCTCCGCTTCAATACAAACAAAACAATATTCTATAGATAAGCCCATGGAAATTTCCAGAGTGTTCTCAAAGGCTGTATAGAGGTGATAGGCGTTTGAGGATTAAATCAGGCATATCGAAGTGTCTCTCATCGACACCTACGAGTGTGGATTGACATCTGACGAACGAGACCTGAGATTGGGAAATATTGACGTGGAGATTATTTGGGATCCCGAGTGTTAATTGAAAATTTAACAACGTTGTGCTAAGGATTAAAGGGATATTAGAGTACCCAAGTTGATGATTAGCATTAAAAAGTAATTATAGATACTTACCTAAATTATAATACCTAGTTACATTTGTGTGTTCCATCATCCATGCCAAGTTGCCTCGAACTGGGGTCTCCTCTCAGTATGAAGGGTAGGTACAGACCATAGTCCACGACGCTGGCCAAGTGCGGATTGGCAGACTCCACACCTCTCTGAGATTTTTTATGGAGAACTCTCAGGCGTGCAGGTTTCCTCACGATGTTTTCCTTCACCGTAGCAAGTGATACTTAGTGTCTATACGCTCATAACTTTTTAAATTAGAGGTGTTATATTCCCAGATAATCACCTAAGAATCCCTCTCTAAGATATAATGTAATAAAAATAATTTAAAATGTAACTTTAACGTTTAGTTCTCTTACGATGCAGTCTTAAAATTGAGAGAATTATATTGGTTAGATTCACTAACTCCCATAGTTTCCTTACTAATGAAGTAACAACTAAGTACTATTATTTTCAACAATACCAAGCACTAAAAGAACCTACTATAATAATCTACTAACACGCCTTTTTACAATCCTATTCGAGGCATGTCTCGATGCAGGGCCGTCTTTACCCGGGGGTTCAAGGGGTGCAGCCGCACCCGGGCGCGGGGTACTAGGGGGCGCCGAGCACTAGAAACTTAGACTTTTATTAGGTGCTTACATTTAGATTATTTGCCATTTTTTTTTATAATATACATAAATTACAGAGTTTTGAGAAATCAATAAATGGAAAACTGAAATTATTTTGCGTTTTTTTTTGCAACAATAGGGGCGCCGACTAATCAATCGCACCCCGGCGAAGAATATGCTTAAGACGGCACTGTCTCGATGTCCATGGTTGACAGAGGATGGTGGTTCTGCATGCTCGTTTACTATTTCCATCCATTGCATAAAAAAATAAATTAAGTACTCTAAAGAGAAATGTTAGTAAGTAAAGAAACTTCTTTTCTAAGCGATGTAATGTGATACCTACACACATAAATTGCAATATTGGGATCGAAATAAAAAATATTCCAATCTCGACAACAGATTGCCTGGGATGTTATCCCTTATAAATATATTAAAGGAGGAATTATGACTTGCAAGGAAGCCAATATGTTCGCCCCTTGATCTGAAGGATGCCTTTTCAAATCGAGGTCTCGATTAAGGCAGCTTTGGATCTTTCCGGAGCTCAAAAGGCCGTTATTGTGGTACGGAGAAAGTTAAATGTTCAGTTTTGATTTATTGAAAGGATCATATTGCATTAATAGGCGGAAGTTTAAACTTTTTGAACATTGTAATAGATGAAATGCATGAAAAATTAAAACATACGTAAAATGACACCTACGTATAAAAGGTACTTAATGCCCTATGAAGTTGTAGCATTCCCATCAAGTTGAACGTTGACCCTTAGAACCTAATTATACAGGTTCCTACCTACATAACATACCTACTCAATAGTAGGTACCTACCTGTACCTACTAAATAATAAGTAACACACATCGGCCTACAGAGGTATTTTACAGAGTCGAATCGAGATACTACTTAACTAAAGTTGAACAATTACAAAACTGAGTCAGTTTACGGGCATTGACTAAACTTTGTCCACACCCCACAGTTCGGTTCATACTAGTGCGCTCCAAGAACACTTGCTCGCTAATTTAATTTCGCAGATGAGTTATGTCCGACGATATTGGAACCCCAAGATGTGGAGACCGGGGATGAATTAATAATGAAACTCGTAATGTATGCGGTTTTCATATTATGTTCTTCAGTGAGGCCGAAGTGAGGCAAATTTTAGGATTCTAATAAATCTAAATAGCGCCGCTTGTTCGTTATCGATATAAATATTTTTTTTAATTATTTTTTTCCCGATAATAATGAAGAAGGAGATGAAGTATAATCGCTAAAGTAGATGCATGTCAAGGAATCGAAAACCGTATGACTACTCTTAAGAGACTCCGTCTACTGCCCCCAGGATACCGTCAACATGTCATTGTTTGTTCTTATTTTGAATTTGAATATACCACAAGAGATTGACTTGGACCTTGGGTTTAAAAATGGGGTAAATATATACCATAATTCTCGTTTGACAACTTTACTTTTTAATTATTTGACTTCTCTAACATTATTTGGCGCCTAATAGCCTAATTGGTATTCATCACAAATAGTTTTGACATCCAACAGTTTCTTACAGGCACCTATATTTCATACGACCTTTGACATAAGATATGATACAATCTGAAACTCATAAGGTGTTACCCACATGTGCGTAAAATTATACCACACAGGACTGGCATACAAATACTGTTGGTCTTTAGCACGTGTCTATTTAGAACCCAAGTTGCATGATCAATCTGAAATTAAAATAATTTATTTTTTTCTCGGAAATTAAAAGAGGTCAAAAATTTAATAAAACTGATATTTGCCATGGTGTAAAATGTTTATGCCCGGGCCGGGAAGGTAGATTTTTTAAGAATTGTATAGAGAGCGCACACAAAGCCAGGGCTATTTCGGTTATAGCAGGACATAATAGTTAACAATACCGTAGGAATGTTCGACGATCATCGATATTCGACCTACAAAAATATAAATAAATAAACAAAATGTTCCCCAATTTGTGGTCACGTCAAGTCGTTTTCAGTTTTGTAGCGTAAATTGGATTTCGAATGGAAATTTATTTAGAACAGTTACAAACTTCCAAGTGGTTATAACGGGCCGCGGCAAACACGTAAATGAGTTTAATGGATTGAGCAAGTTGCAAGATTACAGGTTTTAGCCACCGTAGTGAAAACAGCTATCATTTCACAGCGTCACAAAACCATAACATTTTATTTAATAGAATAACGGAGTTTTAAACGTTTCGAACACTAAACGATTGAGTTCTAAAGCAGCTTAAAACACAACTAATACATTAAGGTACATACCTAAGTGTGTATTTATGGTATATTTGCTGATGATATTTCCCTAACAAAACCCATATAAGTATTTACAAAAGTTTCAATTTTGTGGAGAAATTGTTAATAACTCGTACCTTTCACCTTAAGTAATAAAATCGTTAGCAACTTTTAACTTTCACTACGAGTAACGGGAAGCCAGTAGATTCTCCGGGAACTCCCCTAATTTAACTAGGTAGTAGGTAGGTACTCCGACTACACAGGTACACAAAGGTTTAATTTTTTTTAATTACTTCTACAATTAAAGTACCCATTACCAAAACATAATACCTACACGATTTTTTAGAGGAACAGTGGCATTTCGCAGCGCTTTTGAAGACGGTTGGGCTCGCCAATAAGGATTAACGACCACCTTCTAAGGATAATGTGACTACGTGACATATTCAAACAGAGTACAAATCGACCAGAAAAGAACAGACTACGTGATAATATCCGAAACTCCATCGTTCCTTTCCTTAGACAATCCGGATTGTATAACTGTAAGTTAATCCCTACTCATATTTTAAATTCGATATTAAAATATTAAAACAAGAGCCAACCCCCGCTTGTTTGTTTACGTAAGGATTTATCATCAATAGGTACTATAATAGAATACAATGATTGAAAAATAAAACTCATAAATAGTCAACAGCGTCATGAGCTGAGTCATGCCCAAGAGACAGGAGGATAGAAAACGAAAATTATAATAAATTAATTAGTGTACCTACAAATTAAATTTTGCAACTTTAAATTTTGACACAACTTTGGATAAAGTTTAATTAATTTACACTTGAGTAAGAACTATTAAATACCTACAATTATTTTCGTAGTTCTACGCAGTAATATATGTAAATATCCCTAACACGCGAACTTGATTATATCGAACCGTTTAATGTATTTCGCGAACACGTTTGCAGAAAGCACAAGCGATTCTAAAATAAGAAAATCATAGGAAATCATTTCAAACAAGGCCATGCGACCGCTCTGCAACCCCTAAGGCGCCGCTTTCAAACATTCTTGACTACAGATGTGTCGTGATGTGATGTTTACAGCTCGTGTTTACATTTAAGTACACCCACCTCAAGGTCTTATTTAGAATGTCTCACCGCAACTTTTTATTACGATTTTAATACAGGATAAGCTATTAGGATTAAATATCCTTCAATGCATAGCGTTATCAGTATCCAATTTGGTATTTGGCCTTCTGCTAAAAGGAGATCTGCCGCCATCGCCAGGGGATGTGTCATGCCTGGGGAGCGGCCGAGCTCTAACTGACGAGTCGAAATTTCTATATTATGTATATCAGTCGATGTAGAAAACTTTAAAAGCGTGATTCAGGTTGTCATGACGTCACTGTACGACTTATGTGCGTAGTCTCCACAGCCTTACAAACTTATGTCTAAATTCAGAAGCTCCATATTATACATTATTTTAATAATTTAGACTGTTGAAATCATTTACAAAAGATTTTATTGTAACTAATCGACAAAAAACTAGACAAGCCACCTGACAGTTAGAGGTCACTCTTATCAAGTCGGTAATAACAAAAGCATCTGTAATGAGTTGCAGACTGAAAGACAAATTGCTTCAGTAAATTTTCTTCTTATATTTATTTTAGGAAGAGAAACTAAATGACTCATAGTACTTTATTGTGTCAAGATTAAACTGAGTTGTACAATTTCTCAAACAGAAAATATTTGATGCCAGTAGCTTTGTGCATTGTAAGTAGGGTACACCAAAACCAAGGTGCCCAACAATGCAATGGATGAACACCATGAGACACACCAAAGGCATCCATGTAGCTAAGAATTTCAGAGAAAAGTGACTGGCTTTACAGGGACTAGGCAGTGAATATAACAATAAATTAAACAATTTTTGTTATTTACTATCACTATATTTAATACCTATTTTTTTAGAATAATTGTTCACATCAAATTGTTATAATAAGAATTTATTTTTTTATTTACAAAGCAATATATCTTACGGGCATATCCATGCTCATGTTCCTGTGAAATAAACCATTCATGCCACTTTGAGGGGTAAAATACCGTCTAAGGGCTTCCCTCACTTCAGCCACAGTGATTGCCGGGACGCCTTCATATCCTGCCTTAATGTATACTGAAGTACTTAAACACAGAGGATTACAAAAGTAACCACCTTCTAGTTTACTAAAAGGATCTCCACTTTTCTTTTTACTATCCTGTCTTAGTAAGAAAACTGCATCAACTATTTCAGCAACAGTTTCATAAGCAAGAAAACATAAGACTTCTAAAGCTGACTGTGAAATTTTTAGCTCCTTTGTTGGATTTAACCATCGTTCAAGTTTTGCATAACCCTTGTATACTGCATTGCCAGCTCGGAAAGATACACATCTTGCTTTGAAATAGGCTTCATACTTGTCAAAGGGCATTGACTCTGTGATCTTTGATGCTCGGACTTTTCTCAAAAAATCTATAGAATCAAACGTGATTTGACTCACTTCATCTACTTCATCAAACTCTTGTATTACATCTATGTGATTTCGTTTTTTTTTAACGAGGTCTTTTTTATCATCTATAATGCTGTTAATCGGATCACCTTTCGGACCAACATTCTTGTCGATTTGATCCAGCTTTAACTGATAATCATGCAAACGTTTTAACTTTAAACTATTTTTTCTCATTAGAAAAATTATATCGTAATTAGTTATCGATTTAGAACCTCGCATTGTAGAATGGTCGAATGCTTCTTGAAGCATACTCCTCATTTGTTGTAATACAATGTTTTCCACTAAAACTACAGTCGCAGCGTTCGGATTTGGATTATCTCCGAAACCGTGCATCATTTTAGAAATCTCTTTCTGGAAGTTTGTACATTCTGTACTGTCATGTCCAAAATACGATACCATTGTATAATGCCAATGGGTATTGACAAAGAATACTGAATTTATAAACACTGTTAAAATGACTTCTTATTGATAAAATATAATATCACAACAATAACAATTCTTCACCATCCAGACGCGGAATGAAAGCATGAAAGGTGACAAGTGACAACTTTGGCATATCACAGCTGATTTGATTAACATTTGACACTGACTTTGCCTCTTACACTTTATCAAATGTCATGACAAGAAGACAGATTGTCATAATTTTTGACAAACGATAACTTAGTAGGTAAACAAACACTTTATAGGTTAGGTATTACACAAGTGAAAAAATAGTTATAATTATAAGATTACAAAAGGTCCGTAATAAAAATACAACGTAAAATCCATAGCCTTCTTGAAATGTGAATTATATCATTATTTACAGTGACTTTTATTTTGTTTTTGTTGTTTCCAAAGTGTAAAGTTATGAACGTCGGAAAAAATATTTTAAATTTGTCTTTGAGGCACACTCTTCGTCAAATTCGCTTCGTTTCTTGCTGGTCATGTGGAAAAAATAATACTCAACTTGTTGCAAACTTATTCTGTTCACATTGTAAAATTTTGCAAAAACCTGATAGCAAAGAGAATTACTTCAAGCTGATGGGGGTTGGTGAAACATACGACTTAGACGAAAATGACTTGGCAAATAAGTATAAGAATCTTCAAAAATATCTGCATCCCGATAAATACTCAAATAGGTATGTCACTTTTATTCCTTTATAATATTGTAACTTTTTAATGCAATGATTATTATTTCCTTTTTTACTGTTGTTAATACAGTTCTGGTACATTAATATGACAAAAATAATACTTTTAATGCTGTTGTATAATATATCTTATTCTTTATAATTTTCAGTGCCAGAGAGGAGCAAGAAGTATCTGAAAAATATTCATCTTTAGTCAATGAGGCCTACAAAACTCTTTTGGAGCCTTTAGCCAGAGGTAAGTCATTGAAATTTAAATCCATCCTTTAGCGAGAGAAAAAGGACATTGATATTACCAATTTTTCTATACTTAACTAAAACTGTTATACTTGTACATTGCCTATCACTTCTGAACTTAAATCATAGTATATTAGATCCGTTACTGCCAGACATAAATATTAGACGAATATTGTATTACCTAGTCTTATACTCACTCATACTGAAATTATATTACAGGTATCTATATGCTCAAACTAAGAGGCAAAGAAATACCTGAAAATACTGAAGCAGACCAGGAGTTTCTAATGACAATTATGGAGAAGAATGAAGAAGTGGAGAATGCAGAATCTGAGGAAGAAATCATGAAACTAAACAAAGAAAATAAAGCTGTTATAAAAGATCTGCAAAAAAGATTATCAACGGCATTCTATGATGGGGATTTGAAGCGAGTCACAAAATTACTAACTCATATGAAATACTACACCAGTATTGATTCTCAAATACAAGCAGCTATACGAAATAAAGGAATTATTAGATAATCATTATTTTGTATTCATGTAATTACTTTGTAGATTTCTTGTGTATATTTTTAGTTAGTTTAATTTATTAAAACCAGAAAAGTGGATATATAGCATCATTTATACGAATGTTTATGATTAAATCAACATTGTATTCTGCACAACTTGGTAACTGCCACTCAAAAGATATCCAATTTTATCATATTCACAAGATAACTTTATATATGTATGATAAAGTAATACAAGATTTTATTTGATAGTTAAAAAAAATATGTGAATATTGCTAGAATTTAAAGTTAGAATTTTTTAAAGATGTACTTATATTATTCATTCATATGACATCGCTATATTTAATTGAACCTTTAATGGGTCCCCAGTAAAATTTGCTTTTGACAGTTACCGATTTGTGTCTGTAAACGTTTGTAGTGTTTCAAAGCAACATTGGTTTAAATATTACTATTATCATTGTTGTTTTTGGAGTTCATAGTATTCATAGAATTGTAAATAGCGTTTTACGAGGCAATTTAATAAAAATTCCATGTGTAAAAATCTCTTTATTTACCTACTGAAATTGGAATCATCCGCCTATTGACCATGTTGGCAGTTGCTTAATGGTATGTCTTTGTCTATGGAGAAATGCGTGTCCTTCGTACACACTCGAGGAGTAGGGGAGTAAAGTAGCTGCCCTCGCTACATAAAACATAATTTTTATGTACTCAACATTGAAGTGCAATCAATATCAGCTAAACCTCGTTTTTTTCGTCGTGATTTAAAAGGTAAACTATCTTACAGTGTCTTTTTTATGTAATTATCGATTTAAAAATAAGACCGACACAAATTAAAAAAAACTAAAGAATAAACAATAATTTAATGTTAAAATAAATTTCTGTATACTTCTAAATATTTTTTTAACTTAATGAATTAAATAAAAGTTGTGCCAAGATTGTTTACCTTTTAAATCACGACGAAACAAACGAGGTATAGAAGCTGCTGATATACGCGATTGTATGAATTGATTTCTTCAAGCATCTATGGGTAGCTTTTGGATCGACGCAAGCTATGAGCAAGTACCTATTTCATAGATGCTTTAATTTTTTTTTATTAAAACAAATGTGAGAATTCAAATTAATAATATTTGTCAACATCTGTACGTTCTGTATTGCCGTATTTTTTATTACATACAATAACAAAGATAGGGTCGTCCTTAACCGATTGTAAATCTCGTTCGTCAGTGCAGTATCTACACAAATTTTTCGAATTTACTAGAAACATTCAACCTACTGTTTGTATTTAATGTTTTGGGGCGCACAATATTAGACTCCATGTCTGAGTTATTTCCTTGTAATGCGTACGTGCCATGATAAGTGCTCATGTAGCTCTTGATTAAGTTAAGGCCATCTGTCGAGAAGGGCCTTAATTAAACAAGGTAAGAGTAAATGGCGGTAAGTAGGTAGCGGCAGTACACTGCCTACGTAAAATCGTGAGGGTGTTATTTGTGAAAATCCCAAATTCGACGACTACCTATAAAATATATTTAGCCCAACAATGTAGGTAGGTACAATTGCTGCTTTTATTTATTTGTCGGCAACGCGTCGATGACATTTTTAATATCATGCATCATCTCACATGTATTTTCAAAGTAAAGCGATAGATCTATAGACATCGCTAATTTCTTATCATCAGTTCGGCCGTCAACGGCCTGTTAACATAAAAATATCCACGTAATGATAAGTTCACTGTTTCTTCGTACAAATCATCTGCTAGACAATGATTAATGGATAGATGCTTGTAAGTATTCTACCATTCCCCAGGTATTTTTTAATTTCACATGAAATCTAGTGCGCTTTAGTAGACTTGATGGTTGTGTGCCATTTGAAAAAAAGCATTAATCTTTCAATCAAGTCAAAAACCCACGCAATGAAATTTCTAAGCTCGGGTAATCGAGTAATTAATTAAACCCCCATCCTCGCTTGAATTGATGAGGAACACACTTGTCTCTTGTTCTGTGCTAAACCACTAGCTAAAATAGGTGTAGACTTAGGAATAAATAGATTTACTTGGAATTTTCAGAGCACTTAAATAATGTCGCATTCTTATAGTGTAGGTATGATTGTTTGCCCCAGCTGAAAATCGAACACGAGACTCTCGCGCAATCAACCATCCAACTGAGACACATAGTTGTCAACTTGTGTTGTTCTGTAAAATCAAGTAAGGTACTCCTATCCTCAGAATGTACACTATACCTACACCTAGGTAAAATAAGGAAAACTATGTTATACTACAAAGCTCGTCAAATCGCTCAAGACTTCATAGTCCAACTACAATCCAGAGGTCCGTTATAGTTTATGGCGTACCTATGCTGTTATTTAAAACAGTAATGTAAGTGCCATCATCCATCGATCAGTTTGTAAACTCCCTGTCAGGAAGGCAACTGTGTTGGCTTTATAATATTAGCTACGGAATTATACGGTTATACTCAGCAAGTAATAATGTGCGTAAGGTATTTAATTCACGCCATGACATTACTTGTGTTGTTTGATCAAGGTAGGTTTCTCATTTTAATTCCCTTTCCCTCTCGTCTGTGCTTTGGTTTAAGATGAAATTGACGCACGTCATTCATAATATCTTCGAACTTAGATCGCTAATTTATTGGTGATCTAAAATTTTAAATCATTCTTATGTCATGATTATAGGTCTTCTTTTGTGCTGCTCGATAGGTAGGTACGCATCAGTTTGCATGTTTACTTTTTTGTTAGTTATTAGCCTTGAAAAGTTAAGGATAGGATTTGCAATACACATTCTTACTTCGAAATTAACTTTTTCAGGGAACAGCCAGTACTATCAGTTAACGAGAGTGCTCGGTGGCTCTCCCACAACAATTCAACAGTACCCCATCTTGGCCCAACTGTTACTGGATTCGTGGGGCACCCAGCAATTCACACAGCACTGTGCTGGCGTTATTCTTACAGCACGACATGTAATATCGGCTGCTCATTGTTTCCAAGTCAACATAAACACGGGAAGAAAGTAAGTTCTCATCTAATTTTTGCTACCCCATAATGCTAAAAGGAGTGTAGAAGCTTGAAGTGTAGAAGCTAGAAGGAGTTTATGTTGTATCATGTCCTTTTTTGGCCCACTTTGCAGCCCAAACGGCTTGAGGGATATTAACAATTAATAAGTGTTGTCATTGGATGCTTCTCCAAAGTTCTTCTTTTTTCAAGTAGATACGATAGGTATGACTTACAATGCGAATCTTTATTTCAGCTACACTATGCCACAGTACTGGAAAATTCGAGTAGGTTCGTCTTTTCGAACTAAAGGCGGAGTTCTCCATAAACTGAAAAACATTATACCGCATCCAGGGTTTGACAGGAATTATTATACAAATGACGTCGCTGTTGTAGTAGTGGCTCGACGATTTACCCTGGGTAACATGGTGAGACAGGGTACGATTGTCAAACCAGGGAAAGAAATTGCTCCAGAATCTGTTTGTATTTTGCCAGGATGGGGTGTCACGCAGGTAAGAATAAGAAGCTAAGAAGTTATATGTAGATAAAGCTGGTGTTGATGTTATATTGCGCAAATAACTGAAACAAGATTAAATTAGGGGAACACCCAACGTAATATCAGATATCACCAACACGTCGTTGACTTCGGCTGAATCGCTACAACGGCTATAAAACGGACTTTTTCGTCTAATCTCGAGACGTACTCAGATACAATAGGTACCTACCTACAGAAATATTACTCCTTGATTTTATTTTTCAGAAAGATGGTCCACAACCAGACCAGTTACAATACACAACAATGTACACCGTAGAGCAAGAAGATTGTAGAACACGCTACAGAACTATTGGAGCCATCATTTTGGATTCTATGCTGTGCGCCGGCCGCATTGACATCGACGGAGTGGACGGTTGCTTCGGCGATTCCGGAGGCCCTCTCATATACAAAGGCGTTGTCGTAGGCTTAGTTTCTTTCGGTTACGATTGTGGCCTCAAGTATTACCCAGGAGTTTACACTAAAGTTTCTCATTTCACGGATTGGATTGTTAAAACTATTGGAGCTAATAAATAAACTTTGTAGGCATAATTCTTTTTGATTAATAAAATACAATTATTCTATTTGATGAAACGATATTGGATTATAATTTAAATATATTAGAACATAGGCAGACGTATTAACTTTTAAATCCTACTCTTTCACGAAAAAAGTACTAGACGGATTTGGATATAGTAATATAGGTTATACATCAGAATAACATTAAAGGCTACAATTTGTAGTTATTTTATGTAATTTTATAAAATGAAGCGTTAGTGTTTTGGTATATGTTTCCCGAAGCGAAGCGAGGGCAGGTCCACTAGTAGGTACCAAAGGTCCAAAGTTTTAGATTTAATTACATCCACTTAAATTACGTAGCTTACGTAACGTAATGTTTCTGAGGATAAACTCTGAAACAAAATCTAGTACAAAATCACTAATTAAAACTTACTCAAACTATTTTAGTTACAATTTGTTGATTGTTTATTTATCAATGTATAATTCTGACAAACATTTCTGTATATTATAATTATATCTATAGTACTCTAAGGTCGGTACCATAATATATTACTCTGATCTATATGGTCGTCGGTACATTATGGTAAACATACACGTCAGTTTCGTTGATTTCCACTCAATGTCATGTCAATACGTCATGTCATTACTGTCAAAAAGTCTAATTTAACTTCACTTCACCAAAATTTGCAAAAGTCAAAATATTTCTGTCAAGTGTCGCATTGCAGTAAAATAAATTTAAATTTTATGGAATAAAAATACTGTTGTCATCCATTTTTCGTAGCGACTCATATCTATTAAGTTTTCTGTATATCCATTAAACCATATAATGGGCAAGAAAGGTGTTGTTTCTTTCGTGAAAGAATTCTACTATGACCCCTTCAAATGGTGAGTGACTATAACCTCAAAAACTTATACACGAAGATCGCATTATCTTTCTTTTAAATTGATAATAATATTTTATGTATAACAGATTGTTGTTATGCCGTTGTTAATTGAAAACCTTGGTTATATATAACTTAACCTATAGGCTTTTTTAGTAAAATTTCAATTTTGAATGAATTGATCCCATGCTTACTTGCATTTTAGTACGATAGTTTTAATAAAACATACCTATTATTTTGTAAAAAATTGACATCACATTGAGTTGAATAGCAAATGCCTTATCACAATCACAATATTAGTTATTTTGTATAAAGCTTATCATTATTTACCTTAAATAACCTTTTTTATCTTTCAGGTCAGTCATAAAAAGCATTGGCTTTTTTTCTGTTGGTGTTGTGATTGCCAGTGAGTGTACTGGACTCGATTTGATGCCAGCCACACCTCATTAGATTAAAAAAATATCTCCCATTGTTTGTAAGAAAAAAAAACTGTAAAGATGTTTATTTTTGTGATGTTAACATTATTCTTACATCCTGGAATGTGTGAGGATGTGAAAAAACCAAACTTTGTGATTATTCTGACAGATGACCAGGATGTTTCTCTTAATGGCATGGTTAGTAAACATTACTGTTAATTATGGTTTAAGCAAATAAATAGTATAGTAAAAAACAAATGTTGTTTCATTTCATTTTCAGAGCCCTATGAAGAATGTGCAACGTTTTATTGGAAAGGAGGGTGTTACATTCTCTAATTCTGTAAGTTTCAGCCAGCTGATAGTTTAATTTCACAATGTTTTATGTACAAGAATCATTAACCTACCTCATATTTTTAATCTTTTTGTGCTAAAACTTATTTATTTAAATACAAAACAACTATTATCACATTTGAATAATTTTATAAAAAAAAGAAAAGTTAGAATACCCATCTAAAATGTTTTTGGGAATCTCATAATGTACACTAACATTTAAATATACTATAAAATAATCTTATAATTTCATAAAAACAAAATTCTCCCAATAACACTGCAACTGCAATTTTTCTGTAAAACTGCTGTAGACATTGCAACATGATACTGCCACAGATCAGAACACTATATTGAATACACCATAGTAATACTAAATGTATGATTTGTATTAAATAGTAAGCATATTTTCCAATTAATTCTTCAAAGTTCACAACATCACCAATATGCTGCCCAAGTCGAGCTAGCTTGCTCACTGGCCTCTATGTCCACAATCATAAAACATGGAACAATAGCCAATCTGGAGGCTGCTATGGCCAACAATGGAAGACCTTGGAGACTGACACCTTTGCAACAGAACTTCACAAAGCTGGCTACAGTACATTTTATGCTGGAAAGTATTTAAATGAGGTGAGATCCAATACATTCAAAGTAATTGAATTTTTTACTAAACTTCATTGGTATCAATTACTGACAGCTACACAAGATCCATACCCTATTAGTAAAGCAACAAGGTTCATATCTTTTAGATCAATCTTTTGAATAAAATTACTCCTTGACCAAGATTAACCCTTTCTTTTTCAAATGAATTATGTTCAAAAAGGTAACCAGATTATGCCTGCAGTACTAACATTTTTGATGAAGCTGTCTTCATTTCAATCAAAATGTTACAGTTAACATAACAACTATTATGATCTATATTTCATGTTTGATAGAGTTTACGAAGGATTGGTTGCCCTGTTTCAGTATGGCGTTAAATCAGCTGGTGGGCCGCAGCTGGTGCCTCCTGGCTGGTCTGAATGGCATGGACTGGTCGGCAACTCTGTATACTACGACTACACTATATCCAATAATGGTGTACCCACACACTCTACAGATCTATACCTTACTGATATTATTGTGAGTATCTCATCCTATAAAGAACTTAGTACTTTTAGTATTAAACTTATGCCTATTACTGGTGATAGATCCATTGACAATTTATTTAGTGCGATAAATATATAGAAAAAAAATACATTGATTGGTTCACCGTGACTGTTTTTGCAGAGAGACTTAAGCGTCAATTTCATAGAGAACCAGACGGAATCTCAGCCGTTCCTCATGATAGTGGCGCCCCCCGCGCCGCACCAGCCCTTCACCCCCGCCGACAGACACAAGGGCGCGTTCGGCAACGTCACGGCTGTGAAGCATCCTAACTTCAATGTTGTTGCTACGGTAAGTTTTGTAGCATTATAATCTAAGCTGGTATCACACACTTAGTTAATGCTTATGATTTTTTTTATAGTAAAAATATAGAGATCATAATCATCATAAAGCCTTTCAGCACTTAAACACTTGTACCACAAACATTCTTAATGTTACTTTTGTAATAGTACTTTTTAACAAAGGTAAAATGTAACTACATTATAGTTTTATAATTATAATGTAAATTTTTTACTCATTAACTTAAAGAGAAATAGATTAAAAATGTCCCTGTTAGTAACTTGACCTTGAGTCGATTTGTTTGGTCATAGAAGATAGGGTAGTTAAATTACTTCACATACTTAATTACTACGCACACTTTATAAAACATCCTTTTAAATACAGAGACGCACAATTTTCTAGGCTTTGTAATTAATATTACATGTCAGTAAATTATCAAATTACAATAGTTGCCACATTCTAGGACAAACATTGGCTAATGACGATGCCGCCGTCTCCCCTGCCGGGGTCGATGTTACCGGAACTAGACCGCGTGTATCGCAGCCGCTGGGAGGCGCTACTGGCCGTCGACGAGATGGTCGCTGACCTGGTCGACGCGCTGGAAACCAGGGCCTTGCTGACCGATACCTACTTGATATACACCTCGGATAATGGGTATCATGTCGGTTAGTACTTGTTTAAAGTGAATATTCAGTCGTATGGACGTGCGGTTTGCTTCGTCGTTCCTCATGAATGCTGCTAATGATTAGAACAACGTCCCTGCATCGCTGTTCCGCCTACCTAATCAATTTGTTGTACAATTAGCATGTTAGGTTATTCGTAAACAGTCAGATAATATCTTGTGATACTAATATCACTGGCATAATTATGTGGCATGCATCGAATAATGATCTTTGATTTGCACAAAAAGAAAAACATATTAAACACCAATAAAATTTATTTCTTCACAGGTCAATTCTCCCAAGTATACGATAAACGTCAGCCTTACGAAGCGGATATCCGCGTTCCACTTCTGGTCCGAGGTCCAGGGGTGCCTAAAGATGTCACATATGACCAGCCAGTCCTCAACATAGATGTGTCACCGACCATATACCAGTTAGCTGGAGTGACTCCTTCGAGAGTCATGGATGGTAACCCCATACCGTTGTTTAAGGACCAAGGAATGGTGGAAAGAAACATGCTGATTGAATACTACGGTGAAGGAAGAGATGGCACTGTGGATCCCACGTGCCCTTGGAGCTATGATAGCGATAATTTGGCTGTAAGTACACAGTATTATAATCTATTGTCATTTTAGCAAAGGGAAATCTCCCGCCAGGCGAGATGTCATGCCTGGGGAGAGGCCGAGCTCTACTGACTGTGTCTCTGAACTTCTATATATATCAGTCGTTGTAGAAAACTTCGATAGCGCGATTCAGGTTGTGACGTCACTGTAAGACGTATGTGCGTAGTCGCCAGTCTTTATTAAAAGTTTTACTTGATGACCTTTTCGTATCACCTTTATAAACTTTCCCCGTACCCACATACATGTACTTTTGTTACGTATGTTTGACCAGATTAGTAACATGAATCCATTTCGTATTCCAGCAATGTCATCCAGCTTACGACTGCAAGTGCCAAGATTCTAAAAACAACACATTTGCGTGCCTGCGACACCTGGCCAACCGGATCAACATGAAATATTGCCTCTTTGCTGATACACAGGTGAGAACATTTATATGTTATTTATATGTCATATTGTATCATTCCAATTACTACTACGTTGAAAATTCTATACTACTGTTATTATACAAAACAAGTTTGCAGGTCTTGTTACTATATTTTTGTACTTTTTAATTGAGTTACCTACATAAGTTTGTAACATTAATAGGGGTAAACCCATGAGTAATTGAATATGTAATTCTAAAGTTGATTGTGTTAAGGCTATAATTTACTGTTTATTTCTCGTTACAGAATTTCACCGAAATGTACAATTTAGACGAAGATCCGTATGAATTAAATAACATAGCAGAGCATGTTATGCCGTCTCTCAAGCATTGGTACAGGCTGACTCTAGCTCTCATGCTGGCTTGCAAGGGAGCGGACAACTGCGACAACCCCTTACAAGAAACTAAAGTTTATACATAGAAATATTTTATTTCCTTTGTAGGCATACTATTAAGTTATTTTTTAATTTTATTTAAACTTCTATAATTTTGTTTGTGATATAGTTTAACTGTTTCAGTAAATGCGCGTGTTGCGCTTATATTTTGACGGCTTATTATTGTCGTGTCCGGTCAAGTTATATTTGGATAAGTGCGCAGTTTATCAGAGATGGGGAGAATTTTCGAAACTTTGTATAAGAATGGGCCTATAATCTGTGCTTTAGTATTCCGAGGTACGCTATGGTCAGACCATAAATCGATATTAGCCTAAAAGCGCTATAAAAAAATTAGCTCACGTATTATTCAATCGGATAAAAAATAGGACCGCCATGTCATTAACTATCTGCGTCCCTTTCTGAGACAAAAATAAATTAGTTACGGTTTGTTCTCTCATTCTCTACTGAGTAGTATGGCAAACAGACTCTTATAATAGCGTGATTAAGTTTCAATATGCCGTACGTAAATCGACCCTTGAGATAACACTAATGAGAAATGAAAAGGAATAAGATGGGTTTGTTAATACAGGACTAGGACTCCCGAAATGAGCTATGATACGCGCTTCAAAAAAACAGGACGTGCGTAAACGTATGTGTTTGTTCGAACCGGTAATGGCGTTCTGTCAGTAACAACATTGATAAGAGCTTGTACGCGCGTAAAACACGCTAGTCTGAAACCGCCCTAATTAACGAATACCTATGTACTATTGGTTACTCTATTATAAAGTTCACTGAATTTACTAACATCAAGTCAGCTAGTGAGAAGTAACTAACTTTTGCACATTTAATTTTATTCCTATTGTATTAAATTATAATGTATTGTTATTTTGTAATGTGCACCTATATTATATAAAAGATTGTGACTGAACTATCAGTTTCTAAGCATATAACGTCTCTTTCGCACTCAATTGTTTATAAGAGACGTAAGAATAAATGGCTTAGGTCTTGTAGTCCCAATCTTTCTTGAAATACAGAGGGAACTACGATTTTGAAAGAAGACTCGAGGAACAGGTAAACAGCGACAGACAAGGATGGCATTATCGTTGACGCGGAGATAGCAGTATTTATTTTTATGACAACAATTCCGAAATACGACTATAACTGCAGGCGACTACCGCGCAATAACATGAAGACACCTATTTCAGTCACGAACGTAAACGGAAAATCACGTTAAAATCGGAAGTGTATAATATGTATTAAAATAAATGCACTTTTAAATATTCAAATTATTTTTTCCTATTTATAGCACAAAATGTTAATTTAAGGCTTACGTTTATAATAAAGAAATGAAACAATCTCTATGTGTTAATTAATAATCTTTAATCACAATAAAACACCATAGACTTCACAAACTAAAACATAACAATATCAAAAATACATTTCAATACAATACAGGCAGCTTAATTTTTTACCTGAAACAATGTTAAATAAATATATCAAGATAAATGACGTTTGAACATTACAATAGAAGTACAACTTTTTTTTTTAACAGATTTTGATACAAGTTTTATCAACCAGGTTTGGGGGTGTATGAGGTAAAATTTGCAGATTTCAGTTAAGCCTAAGGTATCTAAACATACATACTATGAACTATATAATGAGTGCTTTTAAATTCATGAAATTCATACTCATATAAGATAAAAAAAACGCAACTGACCTTAATTTAACTGACAGCCGGTATCTGCTGTCTATTTTGTAAGTTGAAGAAATCTGTGAGTTTAGACTGGCACTGCAAATCTTCCTTGTAGACTAGAGGACACGGGAAATATTTCTGAAAATCAATGCAGCCTAATTAATATTTATTAGATTTAAATTAGCTGTAGTCTAAACAGGTACATAATATTATGAGGAAACCGGCACACTTGACTTTTAAAAGTTCTCATAGGTGTGTGAAATCTACCAATCTGCACTTAGTCTGTGATGGACTATGGCCTGTTCCCTTGAAATTGTTAGAGGAGACCCGAGCCCAGTAGTGGGACAGTTATAGGTCGTGACGATTGTTATCATCACCATGTTAGGAAGTTACTAAAATCAAGTGTTTATTTATAATTACCTGTACAGATTTCACTCCGCCAGAAATATCTACCGTCGGCACAACTTGCTTTGGCTTTAAAAAGTTAACGAATCGTATCATCTCCGAAAAACTGGAATGTTCACTGTATGGTATACCTAAAAAATATAACACTAGAAATTAATACTATAAATCAGGTATGTACAGTAAGGACGTACATGAACCTAATGAGTAACAGCAATAAAATTAAAAGTTTTAATAACTATGTTTACTTTTAACAACAAAGCAAATTCAAGTGCAGAAGTCCTGCAAGCTAGGCTATTTCTGGAATAAATTTCTAATTCTACAAGAGGCATATTTATAACAAAACTCCGTGTCCGTTTGTGTATCTGTCTGTTACATAGCAACTCCAAAATAGTATCCACAAATAAAAATCGTAATAAAACCACATTTCAATGGTCAATTAAGGTAAAACTGACCGTGTACAGTGACCATGTCTTTGGTGGCGGGAGTAGTTTTCCCATTCTCCCAGCCGCTGGGCTTGAACGCCACCACTTCACTGAACGGGCCTTGAAGACTATCCATATAACTGCGTAGCTTCTGCAAAACAGGACATGTTATTATGAGCAGAATTCAAAGAATATTATCTTTTGCAAAACAGGAAAATATGTTA
>LGAG01000824.1:312263-350360 GCA_001278395.1 Lerema accius | reverse complement strand
CTTACCTCGGAGCATTTCTTTGACAACACTCACACAAACACACACCTATAGCTGGGCCATTACAAACGTGCAAACAACGTCATCAATCATTTTATCATATCTCTCGTTCACAACTATAGGTATATTGGAACTCTCACTCCCACATTCCAGCGAGAGTTCTGATATACCTATAAGTGTGAACGAGAGATGATAAAAGTATTGATGACGTAGTCTGCACGTTTGTAATGGCCCAGCTATAAACATAATGATTATGTAACAACTTTTACTATGAAGTATTTTTACCAAAAACACACGCGTACACACACACAGCAGCCACACACGTACCTCATGCGTGAGATCCCTCATCGGCACTACATGTAGTTGGCACGACTGTGGAGAAGCGTGGCTGAAGCTCCGTTTCTCCACCGTCTGGAGAACTTTGTCCTTCTCCGGGCATGCCCACACTGCGCATCCCACCCTTCTAGCCAGGCCGAGGAAGAATTTCTCTTTACCTACAAACAATGTTAATTATAAGTCGAAAATTGTGTTCAAAAAATTTCAAGATCCCAGAACATTGATACAAGCAAACAATAAGAGTTTTGCGAAATATGGAAAGATATTACTGATAAAGAAAATTTGCTATTCAAATTCAAATCATTTATTTCGTCGTAGGAACTAATAGCTCACTTGAAAAATGTCAAACTTACAATATAAATAACATAATAAAAAATTAAGAAAAAATAATTTACATCAACTATAAAAAAAGGTCCTAGTCTCGTTAGACGATACGTATTATATCATCGGCTTTATGAACAGATACATTATACTTAAGTCTAAGTACGCTAGTGTCGGCCAGAGGTAAGGACAATATTTACCAATAGTGTAAGTGCCGCAAACTATGAGCACCGAGGTAAACTTCTTCCCGACCTTCTCGAGCGCCAATTTCTTCTGACGTAAAATATGAAGCGCCATCTCCAGGCTTTGGTCTTGGGTGGGGAAGTCGTACCGGGGATTACAGTAGCTGCAACATTGATCAACACACTATAGACTGTTGACTATAGACTGAACTTCAGACTATAGTCTATAGACCATAGACACGTTCGCTATGCCTAGCCTAGCTGACAGATGTCAATTTCAATCCACTTTAAAAGAAGTATGTTACAAGCAATGAACTGAAATAATCAAAATTACCGTCCGATTATTATTATTTTTTGCTTATCAACAATCACTTACATTTTTCAAATACATATACACACATGTATGACAAAAAAATATTAAACACAGACATAATATGTTATGCCTTCTATACTACTTCACTAATTTAATAACTGCATTTTAATTACAACTTTTTTAGAGTAAAGTCCATTAAAATATGTGGTAGTTACGTACGTGGTATCGAGGTAAATGGTATGTATGTCACTGTTCCAGAAAGCCGGATGGGACTCCATGGCCGGCGTGGCTCTGAAGTCGCCGGTGTGTAGTAACGTCTTGCCGTTAGGGAGAGTGAACAGCAACATAACTGCACCGGGACAGCTTAATATAACAGAAAAAAGCTTGAAATAACTGTGTAAAGAGGTTAAAATAACAGTCAACACCAGCAGCTTGAAAAATAATAGGGAAATGAAAGTAACAAATTTTAGGGTACCCTATGAAATTCTAAACTTTCCATCGTGTCTGTCTGTTCGTCTGTCTGCCAGTATTGTGTCAAGCTCAGGAACCTATAAAGCCCTGAGGTTTAATTATTACAGATATTAATTTGTTGATTATCTTTAAAATTACCAACATTGTATTGGGGGTACCAATACAAAGTGGCCCGATTTTATCTGGAAGCCTCCTGAACTATTACAAATCCGGGAAAACCCGAAAGAACGGTAGACACTAACACAGTGGAAATATAACGACAATAAAACAAGTTAGTAACTTACTGGTTTGCGTCGATTGCCGTCACCTCTACGCCGTCCACTCTCACAGTCTCGTCGATATTTATCACATGAATATGTTTCACGTTGACTCCCAGTCGAGATATACATAGATCAGCTGAAATTACGATTATTATAAGAAAAACTCAGTCATTTACAAAAACTGTTCCTTCTTTGAACTTGAAATTAAGTTCAAGCATTCTATAGCTATAGTAATATAATAATAATAAGTGAACGTATAATTTAATTTTACTGTAATATAGGTACCCCAATTACCTGTAATTTGCGTACAAAACAACGCCTTATTGAAGCTCTTTTTCAGTCCAGAATAGTGATCGGAATGGAAGTGAGTCAGGAAATAATTCTTAACGCCGGGAATATCGCCGTAACAAAATGCGTCCACCGCGAAATGAGTACCTGAAATATGGATAAAAAATGCAAATGATTAAGTCTTCTGACTATGGATTATACCTGAAGTAGTTTAACTTAATTCATCACTGATCCAGCTTATACTAAAGTCAAATTACATATTTTATCTTAGTAATAGCTCACTTAACAGAAATAAAATATCTGTAACAATTTTAAATAATATCAAGTTACAAATCACATATCTTCAGCTGTATAGAATCGTCTCACTAGTGATCTACCAAATGTACATCCATGAAAATTATGTGATTTCAGAAAAGAAACCCTATGGCGGGGATGTAATACGCAATATTTTTTTGACTATTAAATCAACTTACCAGCAACGATTTTATAATAGGGAATATCTCTTGGAATAACTGCAGTCTTACTCGGTTTGTTCTTGCTCTGTAAGGCAAACTGCATAGGATCTACATTCCTTCTTCTGGGGCTACAAGAACTGACGCTCTCGTTCTTGTATCGTGGCGATGGTAACTGCGGCGCTTCGGAGTTAGAAGCACGAATCTGTGCCATCGGCGACATTTTCGACGACCTTGGTAACACATTTTCTTCCTTACTAACTCTACGGGACAAACGACCGACTCCATCGGATCGAGCGGTATCGGCCCTCGCAATCCTGTTCATATCATCGTGCCCTAGTACAACAATTTCACAATTTCGAACACCATTACACAATTCAGAATTTAACTCTTTACAATCAAATTTATTTCCATTCAAATCTTTAGTGCTTTTAAATATAGTGTCTATACGAATCTGATTTAATTTAGCACCACCCACAGATACTTTTCCATTCTTCTTTGCAGATCTTACAACAGGTTTGCCTTTTTTACCTCTAGAATTTTTGCTTGGCTCTTGGATTTTCCGCCTAAATGATTTATAACTTGTTGGTTGAACAATAACATGAGATAATTTCTCAATGGCATTTGTGTTTAAAATAAGAACTTTTGACTGTAAGTCTGAAGTTGACAGTTTTTTCTTCTTTATTTCTAAGTTGACAGACACTGCTTGTTCTCTAGGTGGTGTTAATTTGTTGACATCGAATGTTTGGGATTCTACTTGCTCTTGTGAGTTCGATTCTGATTCTTGAGAATTTCCGATTAATTGACAATCTACATTTGTAGTATTTCCTACATGTGACACTAATATTTTTTTGATACTACTATTTTTTGTAGTGACATTCACATCTTTACAATCATTGAGAGCAAATGACAACGAATAGTGTGATTGTTCATATAATAATGTGTCTAAAGAATCATCTATTTTTTGGCCAACATTAGTAGCAGAAGATACAGATATTAAGGACAGGTTATCATTAAGAATAATACAATCTTCATTTTCTTCTGTTATGCCACTTAGATCAGGAGTGCTAAAATTTTGCAATACTTCAGAAGTATGACTTATAACATTACTGTTCAAATCAACTTCAGATCTATTTAAATTGCTTTGTACTTTGTCTACCTCAATCTCATTTATAAATGCATTATTTGTACTATCTTGTGTTATTTCTAAGGGCTGTTCCTTGATCTTTGAAGCAAGATCCTGAAATGAGATTACATTAACCTTAAGAATTAAAGATCTTGGTAATAGTAATGATATTTAAAAGCAATGTTCTATTTTTTTAACCTTATTAATTACTAACCTTGTTCACTGAATCCACAGGTTTTTCCACTAAAGGAGTACTGGCAATTTCAGTGCTATCCACTGAAACCATGCTGTGAGATACCTAGTTCCAGAGGACAGAATAAAAATTGTCAATAATAATTTTTATTTATTATGGCATACTGTACACACATAATATATACTAGGGTTTTTTGTATAATGTGTGTACACATTAGTAAAAATTATGAAAATAGTAATAAGAAACACACCTCTTCCAGTGCCACATTAGAATTGTTGCTTTGTCTTTTAAGAGACAATATCCGACGTTTGAATGTTGGTTTCTGAAACAAAATGTATTCCAGTTATGGTGAGGTCAAAAAAATACAAAAATAAAATAAAACCCTTTACATACAGATTTTCCAATGTTTTTATGAAAATAAAATAATTAGGTACCTTTCCCAAATTTTCCTTGAGGACACCATCCTTATCAATATCCTTCTTTCTCTTGAGTGACAATGATATGTGTTTTGATTGCTGGAGACAAAAATAAAATTGATTAAAAAAATTAAATCCTTTTAAATATTATTATCTTCCCTATTCACGAGTTTTGAGGGTAACCTTATAGTGAACATATTTAAAACAATAATTATTTCTAGTTTTTTTTTTTTTATAAATAGTGGTTCAAACATTTTCCCATTTTGCTTTACATCTAAAAATATCC
Organism: Lerema accius; assembly: GCA_001278395.1. NCBI lineage: Eukaryota > Metazoa > Arthropoda > Insecta > Lepidoptera > Hesperiidae > Lerema > Lerema accius. Next base: position 345,719 of record LGAG01000824.1, on the reverse strand, counting down.
CATTTTTATTCTTCATCTGTACTAAATTAAAAATGAAAGTCAAACATGGGCACAGGACTTATTGTTTACAGGCAATGTGACATCACTATGGGTGTGGCACAGTAATGATCCAGATTAAAAAAATATATTATGAGTGTTTAGAAATAAGATAAAAATATGAGATGATCAATGAATTTCTTATAGGACATCAGGTGTGAGGCATGCATGTATTATGTGATTATAAATAAATACCTAGTTTATCTAACACACTCTTAGAAGTTTCTCATTAATAGGACTGCTAATAACCTTATAAAGATTCTGTATATCTTTTACTTCATCATAATTATAACTATTCAAAATTATCAAAATAATAACTTTACCTGTGACTGTGACAGCGTACAATTTTGCTCGACTGTTGAATTAAATGCAGAACTTGCAGAAGGTGAAATACTACTCATTTTATGAAAATAAATTCATTGTTTTTCGTATAATACCTAATAAAAAAACTTCAGGCTAATTATGTTAACTAAATACTATAGTCTTTTAATTCACAAATAGCATCACAGAAACCGCTGAACAATGTTATGTAAACAAAAACAAGTTTATTATAAATCTGTTTCTGGGGAAATACGTAGTGTGAAGTTTCGCGACTTTCAAGTTTCAGTTTCAAATAATACTTTCAATAGGATCAGTCAGTTCAGTAATCAAATCAAAGTCAAAGTATTTATAACCAACCATTTTAACTTTTTAAATATTTAAGTTTTTGACATAAGTTAATAATATTTTGACAATCATATTTTTGACCTGATTTATATCTATGCTTTCCGTCCGTAGGTCCGTCCGTCCGTGGTAAACGAGCTTTTGACTTTGACAGATAAGTAATCAAATGTTTCTTAGACCTCCCAAGCTTTTAATGAACATGGTTAACATAGATTAATGTATAAGGCCTATCACTGGCGGTCAGCGGTGATTATTTTTATGTTAAACAAATAGGGTAATGTTACTGTTGTAGCAAAATTCCGAATTCTGTGTTGTGTGTTCATTATGTTTACTGTTCCAGAGTGTCAAAATCACAGATCAAAGGTATAATATACAATAAGTTACTATGCAAAACAAGCAATGATTGTTAATGCAGCTACATTTCTGAAACCGGAAGCTTTAGTGCCCCTATAAGAGTAGGATCATAGATCAAAGTAATATAAAGGAAAGAATGGATTTCTTTTCTTTGAGATATTAACATGTTGTCCACGTGTTTCCTACGTGGACTGTGCATCCAATACACTTAACTTTTTTTTTAAATGGGAAGTTTTTTTCTATCAATCTTGTAAAAAAAACAGTACACCCCGCAAAGTTGAGAAAGTCACATTTGTTATATTTTTCGCCACGTTTATTAATATCTTGGGTGGGCTTAGTTGATAACGTTATACGCGTTGTTTTAGTCTGTTTTAAATTACTCTTCTGTGTTCAATGGCTGTACAATCCCAATCCACCAATAGAATTAATGAGATTTTGAGGGTCGAACCCACGTCAGTGTAACTTCTTAATTGTATTGCCATATACAGATTTTGTAGTACATAAATATTTTGATAAAAAAAAAAAAAAAAATCAAATTACATTATTATTAAATTTAATTTAATGCAGGGGTACTATAAATTTTTTTCTAAAAAAGGAACGACGCAACAGTAAAATATATTAATAAATGTTTTCCACAAAACACTCCACTCCAATAAAATAAGCAAAAGATTTTTCTTATCTGAATGTGGTGACTGGTGAATATTATGGTTCTATTCTGGTCACACTGTGATACCCGAATTTTAGTTTGAGATACGTTTTTGGTGGAAGAGTACTATCTTTGTTTTGCGGAATTATTTCGGAAGTTCCTATGAAAATCTAGTTAATTGAACAATAATATTTTTATCGATTAATGCCAATTTAACCTGGACTTAGTGTGGACGTGAGTATATTTTTGAATATCACTTTTTTTGTTAGGTTAGACATGCATCAATATCTGCTGACTGTCCAGAATGATTTCCAATATTATATTTAGCTTATTTAATTAGGGGCTGAAAGTGGCTTTTTTCTTTTGTAAATGCTGACAGTAATATTGTACTTACGGGTTGAATTCGTAACATTTTTACACTTCAGTGAATGTCTGTAAAAATCGATACCTAACGCCCGAAGGCGAGCATTGCAAAACGTAAATAATGTACTGAAAAAAAAGTTAAACAGTATCCTTGATTGGCAAAATACGATTTATCGTTATAATACAACTATAATAATTCAAAATGAAATTATCATTTTGATTTTCTTTCCCATCTATGTATTTTGTTAATTCTGGGAATTTATATATTATATATTTAAGTATTTTATATCATGTAAATCGTTGACACTTCAGTAGTGTCTATATTTATTTCTCATTGTTCTATATTATTTATATGTAACCATGTTAAAATATTGCTTGGATGGTTTCTACAACTCACCAAGGTGAAGAAGACAGGGGACTTGAAGGAAATTATTTAATAGAGCGAGGTAATAGACGTAGTGTTGTGAGAGAAGAATAGAAAGTCAGCAGAGATGTCTAAAATGGCGGGGACAAGACGAGCCCGTAATCAGGCTACATCTTTGGCTATTCCTCGTCAATCTTCTGTGTGTGATAATAGCAAGACACGTCAGAGTTTAAGCCCGGAAGTCCTTGCTGCAATGAACAAGGAACAGCTTCGAATGGAGTGTCGGAAAAGGGGCCAGCGGTCTTCAGGGAACAAAAACGAGCTGGTATTATAACGGTTACACATTTTGGTGTGCTTTTTTTATTTCTTTGCAGCCAGTCCTGTGATGCTTTTCTTCATTTGTACTTAGAATTCAGGTGTGCGGTCCATACGCATTAAAGAAACCCATTAATAAAATTAAATTTATTATTACTGCACATTATTGTACTGAGATTTCATAAACTTAATCCTTTTGTAATTTTTGTACTATTCTTATTTACATTTTGTTTAATAATGTGTACTATTTTATCATTGGGTTGGTTCTAATTGTGTAAAATGGATAGCATGCTCCTGAAATAGGGATCTTTGTGAAATACATTTCACATCACAAGATTGAGAATATTGTTTGTCAATCATGTTTTTTATTGTTATCGTGTGATTATCATAGTGCACTTATTTATTTGTATTTAGCCTAGCCTGTTTATGTTCTGTTGGCTGGAATGTGTGAGACATGCCAAGATAATTATTTACATATTGTTGTTTACTTACCCATATATCACCACATTATTTGTTTATATGTTTATCATTATATCAATAGTATATGATTGTCATAATTCCTAATAGTTCATGAATATGTCTTAATGAGTTAATGCCTTTACTCAAAATTAAGGTCAACATTGATTTAGAAAACAATTATTTCTTGCCTTTTCAGTTACTTTTTTTTATTTTAACAATTAAACATAGGTCCTATTTCTCTCACACTATTGATTGCAGCAGGAATTTCAACTCAACTCAACATAAATGAAAAAATAATTGGAAAAATGAAATTGACCATATTTTTTGCATCTCTACTTGAATCAGTGTTTATGAGAAATTTTTGATTAAGAGCTTCATATTTTTTGACATAGTCTCTATTCATTTGAGTTTTTATTGCCATTATCTGTGTGGCTTTCTTAGTAATTATCTTCTATTTACTTATTCACTGAATAAGGAAATAATTATGTTATCAGCTTTCAAAGATAATAATAATGATATTTCTTTGCTAAATTATCAACTTGTTTCATACATTATCTATAAATTGCAAATTTTATTTTAAAACAGAATATTTTTAATTTTATTTATAAATTTCGACTCCTAATAGATCGATGCGTATCACAAGAGCCGCCGTATACATTTGCGACTAAATAAGTGACGTTATGGGTCTGTGATGCGTATGTATTTTAAACGGCAAAATTTTTGCAATTCTATTAATGTGTGCATTAAAGCCTTTTAAAAAAAAATAAGTACTAGCCACTAAGAAAATGTTAGTAAGAATAAAGATATTAAAAGCATAACAATTGTTTTCGGTACTGGTCGATATATGACTTCTTGGCATGGCGCACGATTGAAATTAAACGCAGTTATCTACTTATACTTTCATGTGTAAATGTTAGATAATTGTTACGTAAATATCGTGGTGACTTTCTACCAAGTTCATTCACGGCAAGCGGTGTGGCGTGAGGAATTTCCATCATTGTGCATTCACTCAGTCGCTTTGTTCTTGTTTTACCCGGTATCTAAATATTATGGACTTTATTCGAGTTCTTCGTATTGTAGAATGGGGAAATTGGAATGTGGGATAAAGTTGCCTACTTGCCATATTATGTGAAAAAACTTGTCTGTTTGAGGATAAATGTATTTTTGCTCCTTAAAAATTAAGTTAGTAGGTGTTAAACCCAAATAAAACTAGTAATATTTTGTTTGTTTCTAGACTTCAAAAGATTATCAAATCTTAATTTAAATAATAAAAAAAAAATATTGTGTAAATAAAAATGGATACATGACCTTTTTTTTACATTAAGTTGCAGTTTACTGTAAAACTATAAAATCGTAATTCGAACGCTAAGCGCACGTCAAAATCAGTAAGTTCCTTTATTAAACGATCCTCTACAATCCTCTTATCGAATGTAGGAAACAAAAGAACAAAGCAACAAGCCATAAGACATCGACAAACATCCCACAACAAAGAAGTTGCAAGTCGTTTAATTTAATGATGTACGAAACAATGACGTGTCCGATTTAGCTTGAGTTCTTTATTAAAAATAACATACAGATTTATTTTCATCTCTCAACCTCTCAACTGCGAAGATATTTTTTATCAGACGTAAAACAAAAAACTGTAAGAATCTAAATTAATGTTGTATGTCAAGGAGTTATGATTACTTCGAAACAAGTTTTTTCTTAATTTTTTGCTATATGTTTAGAGTTACTTTATGCAGTTACACGCTCATACGTATATCTGCAAGAGATAATTATTATGAAAATACTTAAAGTGTTGCTAAGGAGTTAACAAGGCAATAAAGAATGAGATGAGAACAAAGAACTTAAAAAAATAAATATATAAAAAAATAAAAAATAATAAACCCAGACATTATTATACGTTGGTACCTATTTATCTTGGACACTTTCCGCTTTTCGTCTGACAAAATGTCTATCAGGTGCCAATCAATTTTACGAACTTAGGAAAATATTGGAAGAGAAACTATGACGGAAGATATTATAATGAATGTTGTCTACAATATGAATGTTGTACTATCTATAGTACAAAGGTACTTTGTACTCTGTCTTTCCATTTAATAAATCAATCGATATTAATAAAGGACCCTTATCGGTTTTAATACTAAGATGGGGAGTTTAAAATATTGAGATAATGGTTAGTATAAAAGGGCAAATTCCTTTTATATTTTATGAAATTAAATTAATCGCCAATATTTTTTAAACTGCTGAAAACATACTTTAGTTTATCTATTTATTTTGTTTGTAGCATAAGTTACAGTTCATTTGAGAACGAGTTAAATACAATATTTCTTAATGGTTAGATACTACATAATACATCTCTAGAAAGCGAGTATGAAAGTGTTACGTGATAATAAAAAAAATCTACACGAATGAAAGTGAAATCGTTACAACATAAGTCTGTAAGCCTGAAGCTTGAATTTCTTCTCAAAAGTTTATGTAAGGACGTTTAGAAATGGTTTAGGGTTCAAACTTCTTAGGACGTCCACTCCGACCAATTATCCTGTACCTCATTGCATTATACATACAATATTATATATGTTATATTATATTATGTTATATTTTCGTAATTATAACAACAAATAATCCTTTAAAAGCAAAACATAGTTTTCTGTAGGTTTCTGTGTCTGCGTCTGATGGTATGTTTTTAGCGTTCTTACACCAAAATTTTTCGGGTAATTAAATCTAGATATTTAGTTGCTACGTGTTCCTAGGTAAAATATTAATAGAGATAGACCATTACAATTCTACTTGCTATAATGCGGTACCTCAGCTGACAGAACTAATTAATAGTGTCACGGTCCTTCCATGTGTAAGGCCACGTCATACGACACAGATATAAAAAACTAACATGCGTATGTTGATATAATACAACGAAGTGACAAACGTACTACACTACGATCATTTGAATGCAGGTCAGTGGACCTGCGCGCGCGCTTGTCACACGCTATGATCACGCCACTGTCCGCTATTTCCGTAAATCAACCTGTGTTGTCGTCTTATTATCGACCGTAAAGACTAATCATTAAAGTAGTTTTTCACTATCATCAATTGTCTTATTAACGTTATTGAAAATACTGCCTTACGTTGAAGTATTACAGTCTAAAGTGCATATCAGAGGAAATGGATGCTCGACATAGTTGCGCAAGAGCTACGTACAATACTAAATTGTTTCTACTTAAATTTTGGAGGGGCGCCACAAATACAGCAGTCAGCTGTTGTCAACAATCTATCAGGCGAGCCGAACGCTTACACGCACGCTATATTTTTAAGATCGCCTGATCGTGATGATTATCAACGCTGATTACAAAGAAATTATAATTTTCAGAATTGCGCCATCGCCAGTGCCAAGAGAAAATAAGGTTTCACAATGTTTACATTAGGGTTGGCAACGCCAATTATTTACCTATTTACGCACAAATCTACAAATGTCATAATTCAAGATTCAACCTATGAAGTAGTGTGCAATTCCTGCATGTTGGCAGTGCCGGCTTAAGCATATTCCGCGCCGGGGTGCGATTGATTAGCCGGCGCCCCTATTGTTGCAAAAAAAACGCAAAATAATTTCAATGTATTAATTTCTCAAAACTCTGTAATTTATGTACCTAACTACCTATATAAAAAAATCGCAAATAATCTAAATGTAAGCACCTAATCAAAATCTAAGTTTCTAGTGCTCGGCGCCCCCTAGTACCCCGCGCCCGGGTGCGGCTGCACCCCTTGAACCCCCGGGTAAAGACGGCCCTGCATGTTGGTATAAGTCATAGTCACAACAACTGATAATAACTTATTAAGCATATTGGCATTGGCTCAGTTCGTTCTTGGTAGAGCTAAAAAGTTACTCAGTATCAAAATAGTATCTTGAGGGGGGAAATACTGAAAACAATTGTCATAAATCCGTGAAGTTTCGGCACCGACTGCAATGCAATGTATGTTGTAAATTTAATTTCTTTTGTGTGGATTTTAACGTTGGTTATTAGTTTCGTTATGATATTTCTTAACACTTTCAGCGCGTGTTTAAATTCCAATATTTTTCGTGTTAGCAACACTGTCGAGTTAACATCGATAAAACGATTGAGGTCAATAGAAAATCGATACTTTAGTCACGCTCATTATTTATGCTGATAGGTAAAGTGGGCATTAAAATTAAAATACAAGAAGAAATACCTACTGACATGTGTTCTGAGAATCGATATTAAACCATACAATTACTAGCAATACGGTTCGTAGTTTCATAGTTTCAATGAAATGATAATATCGAAAAATTTTAATAGCATGGGTTCAATTGAGGTGGTAGAGAGCGTAGCTTTATATAGGAAAAAAAAATGAAATATAATAAAAATATTACGAACAACTCGTGTCTGTAGCCTATTTAATACTGAATTATATGAGCGAAATCGTATTGGTTTCGCTTTAAAAGTTGATAAATTTTTACTATCTCGTTGAACTTTTACAGGCGGTACAGTCAAACGAAAGTGAAATGAGTGAGAGTTAAGTCAAAAGCGAGTCTGTTGGACGGTTGAAAGTGAAACTGGTCGCGTGTTGTCATTGATTCCCATTGATGACGAATGATGACGGCGTAACACTGATTCTGATAGTGTTACGTGGTCATAATGTTACGTGGTCATAGTGTTACGTTGTCATTGTAACTAACGTACGGAGGATGAAACTTCAGTTCTAGAAGGCATTGACCATGTCAATATTGATTTGATATTCACGAGAACTGATGAGTAAGTCAATAAAACTATAAATAAAGTAACTTACATCAGGGTTTAAAGATCATTCTTGCTGATTAGCTGATTAATATTCAGTGATATTCTGACGTGTTGTTTCATAACTTTTTTTTATGAAAACCTGCCATTATTATGAACATAACACGTTAATTTTATACTGTTTAATTGATTACAATTATAGTATTTTGTTAATTATAAATATGTTATTATTTTTACGCTTATTATAGTTGTATGTTTTTGCCTTATTTTTATTTTGCCAGGCCATTTTGTTTACATAATTTGGTAATACATACTCGATTTGTAAAATGTACTTAACCGTTAATAATATTACATTATTTCATTGTTATTTATGTTAATTGTTATTTCATTGTGATTTAAACACGATTTAAAAGTCGCCATTAAAATCAATGTACAATTTTGAATAACACTATTTTAAACAACTGTGAACTCATTTTTTTTTTATTTTTTTAATCTTGTAAATTAAAATTTTATACTAAGTTGCATGTTGTATTATTATTAGTAGTAGTTTCACTAAATGCACGAATTAGTTTTATTAAGCACGTTTGAGAATTTGTAATTGAAAGCTAAGGCTGCGTTTACACTATTACATTTTAACATGAAAATTGTATCAAGTGTACTGGCCTTGAACAAGGCACAGTTAGTTACAAGAATGGCTTGAAAAACCAATGCTACCTTGATAGTAAAGGTTAGATAATCGATTATCTTTGTTTATTCTGAAGTCATACTCTGAAAATGTGCTGTAAACTTAAAAAAACTTGTAAAAAATAGAGTAAACGTGACCTAAGTATAATTGTTAGTTATTTTATGGATTTTCGTTAATAATTTTTTCTTATATTGTGTAAGTAATATTTTTTTTGAACATTTGTAACTATCATTATTGATAGAAAAAAATCGAAATATGGCACAAGATGTTCATTAGGCTTTTGCATGATTAGAACTTTTAAACTGATATAATTTACTTCATAGCATTAATACCAAGTTTGGTTAGTTAAATACAATATAGTCTCATAGATTTTAGTTTAGTGTAGTTTTGATAAGAACCTAGCTGAAATATCTTGGGCAAAGTCACGTTTGATTTTTATTGTGCAATAAAATTATTCGTGAAATAAACGTACAAAGAACGTAACTAGGATATTTTGAATTGTTGCAAAAACTAAAAAGTATCAGTTGTAATGGATTTTGTTTTTTGTTCATATTTTAAGAATATTATTATTCATAAGTCCTCAATATTATTACTGGTATAGGAAGTATAAATTATCCCGTAAAGTTAGACTGAATTTATTTTATGCTACCGCCCTCTTGTGCGAGTCAGCTGCGAAAAGACTTCTTGATCTGATGGAGACTATGAGAGCTTTTATAGTCTTTTTTCTTTTTTTTCTCGTTCAGCAACACAAATTAATGATGCTATTGCTGACGGTTTTGGGCGACGATGACTACTTACGGTCGGTTTCTATAGAGATAAAGTAGTCTTTTATAAATAGGTTACCTAATTATTTTATTGTAGACAATTCGCACATTTGTATCAATAGTATATTTACAGAATAAATAGCTCTTTGTGAATTAAAATTCAATGTCGAATATTATAACAGTTTAATAACTTTGTTTCACGCGTAAAATACCAGTTTTAAAATGCTATGATAAATAGGTTAAGTATCACATTGTTTAAATACAATTTTACTCATTTTTGTCACCAACTGCCCAATGGTCTCAAATTAATTTCGAGGTCAAAATAATTAGTGCCAAATTCAATGTTGAATTAAAATTTGCTTCCAAACTTACTTTTATGTGATTCATGAACGTATGAAAATTGGGACAAAAATTGTCCCATGTATCATAATAATGATTCATAGTACAGGGAACCTGTTAACACCAGTAATAACATTTTGGACTAGTGTATTAAATGGATTCGTCCGCTGATTTGAGGTCGGTGTCTTAGGAGTTATAACGCACGGATTCCGTTTTTCTTGCAGCTCGCCCGTCTCGGGTACTACAAGCTGGCGGCCGCAGTGCAAGCAGACTCTGAGCAGCGCCCGAGAAACGGGATCGCGCACTCGCTGCCCAAGGAGATCAGGTATGAGGAAATTACTTCCGTTTGTTATATAAATATTTTAAAAATAAGTTAATGATGGACAATAATATCAACTAAATGGCAAGTGAAGATGTCCTAGGTAGTGTGCGCATTAACTTAGAAGAAGTCTACTCACTCTTGACTTGAAGACATCCACATTATTATCGAAGTAATTAACCAACAAATAAGTGACTTGATAGGAAATGGATTTCGTCAAGTTAGACACACCCATGAGTAGGTAACAAAGACATGAATAGATCAGGTAACGACCAAAAAATAAAGATGCAAAAGATCTTTATTATTACTGGATTTTGGACAATTTCTATGTTGCGGTCGAAACGTGCAAGACATGATCAATTATATTATTATATTAATAATACTTGTATAACTCAAGTATAGAATCGATCGCTCTCTAACAGGATGGACCATTTATTTGACTTAGCTTCATCCTTCCATAAGCAAATACAACACAAACAAGAATTGCTAGCCAGTAATTGATCAGAGCGAGGGACAATTTAACCGAATGATAATAGCTTCAGTATTAAAATTCACGGAATAACAAGTCTTCCGTTAGTTTTAGCATTCAGTGTAAAACCTGCAATAGGTTCCTACGACCTAATTATAACTATAGCAATCTTCAATCACTTTTTATTTCGACGCCCACGTCCAATGTTTGAAGGTTTTGAGATAATACATTTATCTAACATTTAAGGTTAAAATTAACTTCGATCAATATGTTTTGATAGCTTTTTAGACCCTTCGTAAAACGTTTTGATCCCTGGGAGTTGATATTGATCGGTAAACTGGTTTATAATTTTATTCCCAGCTGTTATATTTTTAACATAACTGCCCTAGTAATACGCTCTACTTTCGAGTATAATTTTATTGTAATTGACATATTGGCAGGGAATGAGGATGGGCTGAGTGCCTATAATTATATTGGTTGTATACACGCGGCAGAAGCTTTTTTATAAAGCTACTAGTCTGTTTTAGAAAGAAACAAAAAAGTGATATCAATTCTGTTTAAAAATATCCTCTTTATCTTTATAGAATCTACGACAGTAAAGATATTCCTTTTGATTTGAACTCTAGTCTAGATGTAATACGTATCAAAGTGTGAAAAAGTATGTTTATTCGAGGAATGAAACTGCGTAGAATAAGAGGAAAATATAAGTAGGTATGTTACTGTTGAAAACTCAATTGTATTTCCAAAGTTATAAAAGCATTAAGTACTTACTCTTACCGACTTTATTTCTTCATAAATCTGAGGCTTATTTAACATTCATTCCGTCACAAGAATGCTAATGCCCTTATTCCCAACAATTTATGGATTTCTTTGTGTATTTTGCGGCAGCCCTTACACGTGGAAGTAATATGAGACTTAAAGAACGAAGACCAGCATTGCGTGTAGAATTTATTTTTATTACACAGATCAAAGGAATGATAATTACTATTAGCAGATCAAAAGTTTCGTGCTCAATAAGTAATTGTTGACATCGAATCAATCACGTTTGACCTGTATACATTTTATTGAACATTCTACGTCTGTTCAACGTCAGCGAAGTGTTGAAAGTCATCGTATTTTAATAAAATCGTTCAAGAGGAGTATCTGAAAAGTAAAATTTCAGTCATTTCAGACTAGGAGACGATATCGACAAGTCGTTTGTAAATTTAAAACTTTCTATCTTTTACAACAAATCCTGTCATTTTTCCAAATACCCCTGTATTGGTACAAAGACTATTGGTACAAGTGAAGAAACTTCTAGATTTAGTACCTATATCGTGAAGCAAGTTGTTGAAGCTATTTTGTGGTTCCACAGGAGTAAATCAATTCCAATGGACACAGACAGCCTGGTTCTCTGGCGACGGCCCCTCACCACGTTGGAATACTTCTTCCGGGAGTTATTTATACTGTGCTCAGCAGGATTGCAAAGGTAAACTTTACATCATACCTATATTGCAATAACTTACTCGTACATACATGACAATTGGGTAGATAAAAGTAGGATTAAATTAGTTCCATACTTTTTACATAAGTTTATGCTCCTATAATCCCACCTGATGGTAAGTGTTGCTGTCTTAAATGTTGAGTATACTAATTAAAAGCAACTTATTCACTGTAATTTAAAGACATCTAAATAATTAGGTAAAAACTCCGCGCGTCAGTGATTAGATTGCAGTAGACTATAAAACGAGCAAAAGCCTTAAATTTTTGGAAAAGCAAAATAATTCGTAGGTTTCTGTTGCGAACAACTAGGTATGCTATTTCGGTAGCCTTCGCGTGGGTCTTACACTAATAATAGCGTTGTAAAAGGTGATCAAAGCCTTAGCTGCAGTGGGTTGATTGACGTTGAAGGTGAACATAATGATATTTAACTTTAACTTCAACACTTTCCACAGGTTACTAGCATACAAGCTATTAGCACTTGCTGCTGTCCTGGTAACCATCGGTACAGCCGTCTCATATTATGTTAGCGGACCACATCAGGCTTATGTGCACGTAAGAATATCTACTGTTTCCTGTTTCTGTATACAGTAAATTAAAACTCACTTTCAACAATAGTAAACACAGTTTTTTACCTCTATTCCTGACAAGAAGATTATTTTTTGTCTTCGGCCATGGTAACGTTTTTCAAGCCTATGTATGTCCATTTCTTGGCACGGTTTACAGGCTAAACGGCTGGAAGTATTTATACGTGTAATTTATAAGATTCGTCTCCATTGGACGGTATTGACTATAATGTAGCTTTTACACTACAAAATTTTTAGCAGTCTTTTGTTTTTCTATTAATAATGACCAGTTAAATGTTATTCCAGCTAATAGTGTCGACGCTGGCGTGGTGGGGCTGGTGGGTGGTGCTCGGCGTGTGTAGTTCAGTGGGACTAGGCACGGGGCTGCATACCTTCCTACTATACCTCGGGCCGCATATCGCGCGCGTCACCCTCGCCGCCTACGAATGTGGCTCGCTTAACTTCCCAGAACCACCATATCCCAATGAGTGAGTATACGTTTGTTCCTTATGTTGTATGTTAACTATTCACAGCATTAGTGTGTAATGATGTACCCGGCTTGATAGTAAATATTACTCAATACGTTTATACATTTGGATGGGTATTATTTATTTGTCTCGTGACGCCCATGTAGCTTATCAGCTTTTAATAAATTCCCCCCTGGAGCGATTTAAATATATTCATATATTTTATTAGTACAAAAAAAACAAGTCTTTGCATACCTCTTCAACAAAAAAAAACTGTTGGTTCTTCAAATTTATTTCACCTACAAAGGCATTGTAAAACTTGTCTCAACATCAATATAGTCATGAGCCAATACAGACTGTATACGATGCCAGCCTCCAACAATGCCCATAATATAGATTAATAAATATACATGTAAAATATTCGCAGCATAATCTGCCCGACGGAGTTGGACGGCAGCGGCGCGGTGACGATTTGGAGTATAATGTCTAAGGTGCGTCTGGAGTCCATGATGTGGGGTGTGGGCACAGCGCTGGGCGAGCTGCCGCCGTACTTCATGGCGCGCGCCGCGCGGCTCTCCGGGGGTGGTGTCGCCGAGCTGGCCAACAACGATGACTCTAGGACTGGCAGGTGAGAATGTTCATCAAGTAAAATATAAAAAAAAAAATAGGTTGAGGGTAGATAGATTGAGAAGAGGAGGGTGTTGGTTTTCCACTGCTTAAAAAGTAAAAATTAAAAAAATACAATAAACCAATAGATTGTAAGAAGATGGGTGTTAGTCTTCCACAGCATAGGGAATAATAGTGTAAATGTTGTATCAGTCTTTTGTTATGTATTTATAAAATAAATAAATTTCTACAGCAAAAATCATGTAACTCTCTCTCTCTATTTTTCTATCTCCACTAATTTATATCACCGTCTCAATTTTCTTTCGCCTCATCCGATCACACTTTTCGTAACGCATTCACTAAGTTACTCTCAAAGTGAAGCGTGCGTAGAAAACTTATTTCAAAAACATCGTATGCAAAGACTTCTACATACCTCTTATTCACTAGAGTAGCTAGTTACTAAGGTAACTAATTTATGACAATTTATACTTACAGAGCAAAGGAGATAGTCCAGAAATTGGTTCAACGCGTGGGCTTCGCCGGTATACTGGCGTGTGCGTCCATACCTAACCCACTGTTCGACCTGGCCGGCCTCACGTGTGGACACTTCCTGGTGCCATTCTGGACTTTCTTCGGAGCCACACTACTTGGCAAGGCGGTCATCAAAATGCACATACAGAAGATGTTTGTCATCATAGCTTTCAATGAGACGCTAGTTGGGTATGTGGACTGTGATTTTATTTTGAACTTTATTGTCAGTGGATTAAGTTCAGTTTTATTTGTTACTCTATTTAGTAGAAGTTAAATTTTTTTGCGGCTTTTTGACTTCCTGTGAAATATGTGAGGGAATTTTAAAATAAAAATAAAATATAATTATGTAATCCATATCACTAATTGTGACGTCATTAGTCATATTTGTAAAACAAACGGCATAACGCTTACAAATTAACGATTGCTAAAAACCTCGTCATTTGACTTGTCAAGCAATAACCTACTTCGCATTTCATTTCAGGCAAGTTCTATCGTGGGTGGAGAAGATACCATACGTGGGGCCGAAGCTCGAAGCCCCGTTACTAGAGTTCCTCCGCAACCAAAAGTCTCGGTTACACAAGAACAGTGCTTCAATGCCCGACAACCAGGGCTCGGTGTTGTCGAGCATGTTAGAGAAATTCGTCCTAGCCATGGTGTTCTACTTTGTAGTCTCAATAGTAAATGCGCTGGCGCAGAACTATAGCAAGCGCGCGGGCAAGAAGAGAAGCAAGAAGAGGGAATAGGGGTTAAAACCGCCGGCCGATGCGGGCGCCGACCTTGGTGAGTTTAGGTTTTGTTTTGGGATGTTGGCAGCCTTGACGTGATAGTTGGTGACGTCAAAGGTTGAGTGATGATGATGAAGAAACTTGTGATGATTGTAGCACGGCGGCGAGCGGACCGAGCGCAGCGGCGCAGGTAACACGCGAGCGCGCGCGGCGGCCGGCAGCTGCGCGGCGCCTGCGCCGTCACCTGGCACTGACAGGTGACAGCTGACACTGACAGCTGACAGGTGACGTCACACGGACTGTACTACCGGCACTAGCACGGCCTTTCTTCAACTAGACTTGCAAGGTATGACGTATAACGGCTCTTTCACATTACGGCACGTTTCGGAAATGATATCGCATCGCGGCGTTGAGAAAAACTAGTGTGAAGATACTTTAAGGGAAGCTTATAAATGTGAGTGAGTGACTCAGTAAATTATTGAACGTTAGTCTGTGTTAGTCAGTGTTGCTATATATGCGGCAAAATTATAGCTAACGAATTTCGAGGTAAGGTGGCCTGTCTCAATATGTTAAATGTACACTTGCATTGTCTAGTTTAATTAAGTCTGTGGATTTATAGATGTTGTAATAATAAGACAAATACAAGGTTATGCTAAGGGATGCTCAGTGTAAAAAAGTTATACTTTTTAGTTTAAAAATGCTTATCTTAATTTGTCATATTATTAAGACATCTATGATTAATAGAATAATTTACACAATAATATAAACAGGGTTTAATATAGGATTGAATAACAATGAAAGTTGAAAATTTATAATGAATACAGTGCAGTGAAATAAAATGATTTTTGAACTGGCAATTATTAAATTTGTTTATTAACTTTATACTCATAACAATATAAAATATTACTTGATTTTAGGTACTTTAAATAAAAAGAGTTGAGAAAAGAATTGGGTTGAAATATTTTCAAATATTTATGGATTCAAAAATCAAATTTTCGATGTTACAATTATGTAACGTTATGCAATGTTACATTTACGTAACGTTATGCAATGTTACATTTACGTAACGTTACGCAATGTTACATTTACGTAACGTTTAGCAATGTTTAAAAATGTTATTTAGTTATTTTTTCTTTCTGACATAATAAATTAATTATCTTTGGTCGAAATTTTTCTTTTCTTTTTTATATGAAATATTGTCAGGGATATATTTTATTGATTCACATAATAAGTGTTTTCGCCGTGTCAATGTGTTCAGAACCTCGGTTCTAACTACTATATCAAATTGAAATGCATCAAAATGAATAAGTAATTTTCATCAATAAATTATTTTAAAATGCTTTCACAATGTGATAATTATTACATGAGGAATATTTTGTAAGTATTTAAGAAGTCAATCATGAAATCAACATACATCATTATTAAAGTTCTTTCTAATATTCATAACTTTCTAAAAACTTACATTTCTTCTTCAAATTTCTGTTGAAACCTTGTTTATCTTCTTGTGATACTTCTAGAAGTAATTTAATACAGATCAATAACAAAATCTCTGAATTTTCTCAACATATACAGAGATTTAATAGCGTGTATTTGAATTATTTATTGCGTTATATTTACTTCGTGTTACGACCTTTACTTAGTGGGAATTATTATTTTCATTATTACAATATTGAGTAATGTCAATATTTCTATCAACTATTACCAATATGAGTTAGAAATTTTAACTTTTTAAACTAATTGTAGGTTATCTTCGCTTTCTATTCCAAAATTTCCAATCTATTGAAAACTCCAAATCTATCTATTCTTAATGTTAAGAAATCATTATTTTTATTATTACAGAACTATGTAGTCGATATATAGTTCAAATTAATATATTCTTAGTAGGCTATGGATTGATAATTAGGTATGTATATTAGTATTTGATGTTAGAAATAATATTGATTTTAAAGACAGTGTGTAATATACTTTAGTGACATAACAAAATATAGTAGGACGATTGTCATACAACTGTGTTGCCGTAGTCAACTCCTTTCTCAAATAAATAATGTCACAGTTTTTTCATTATTTATCGTTATCAAAATGTTACTGTTTTATTAACAATTAAAAATTTTAAGTACGTAAATAGATATTGAATGTCGGTAGTAAAGGTGGTGATTTAATTTAAATTATGAAATTTTTCCATCATTAGTTTCCATGTTCAATTATTTCGAAATATTACAAATAGTTTCAAATGAGTTTCGGCATATAGCCGTTACGTGTACAGTATAGATTACAACTATATAATGTAACTTGTACTCTGTCAGTGTTGTATGTATTGAAGTCAAAGTTACATACAGAGGTAAATAGTGAATCAGCTATCGCGCGACCAAAAGTATCTTGCCCTCATAATATTGTTTAAATATGTTAGATATAGACAACTGAACCTTTGAATGTTATAAGTTTATATTATGGTTTAGATTTTAATAGTTACAGTTTGTAACAATCAGTTTAGTTACAACTACACTTCGTAATATGACTTTTTCTTTTTGCAAAACAGATTATATATTTCAGCAATACTTATTTACAGTGCATCCTATGAGGCAGTTCTTATTTTGCATTAGTACGCACAAATTCGAATATAGAATAATATGAATGGAAATGGATGAAAATTTATTACGAATTTTATTTCTACTCTGTATACAGGGTAAATTTTAATTAGCGCATCACCTTTTGTAGGCAGCTTCTCCATATCAATCCTAACAACATTTGTTCTACGACTTTTTACATAGCTCGATAAATAACAAAAAATAATAAAAAACAAATAAATTTTGCTCTCTCTGTTATTTAAAACTCTGTATTTTGTATGAAGTGCCTAAAATGACAACTCCCGCCAACGCAAGGTGCGTGGCATACCTGCGCGCAGAGTAATGCTAGTTCAGAAGCAACACATTAATTTTGTATGAAAAAACTTAAATTTTAAAATCTATTAATTTCAAAAAGTCGTAAAACAAATGTCGTTGGGATTGACGTGGAGAAGCTGCTTGCAAAAGGTGATGCGCTAATTAAAATTAACCCTGTATAAGTTGTCTTGATAAAAACACTTTTTCTATTTTATTAAAGGATAGCTATAATATTTATTTAATTGCACGATGTAATTGAATGGTTTTGCAGTGTTTAGAGACTTCACAGTTTTAATACTATTTCAATCTCGCTTTATTATTAGGCTGAGCTGAACACAATTTTTAACAAATGCAAGACTGCAATACAGGTAGTCGCGGGTAGATTAGTTTAATATATGAATTATATTAATATTAATAAAAGGTTAGTTAAAGAGAGGATAGTATAGGATAGTACACAAAATGTCTGTTTGGTCGTGCCAAAATGTATGGGACGAATTTGTTACCAAAATGTTAATATATTCTTACGATAAATAGTAAATCGATAAAAAATATATTTTAGTTAATGATTCAACTTATTTGATGTTATTATTGTGTTTATTTACGATAATTCAAATTAATTTGGTGCTGTTCCTAATTATCACTTATGTTATTATGATTCAAAACCCAAGTCATGTAATTATTATGATTGTATATTACAATGTCAAATTTATTATTATAATTTTATTTACATACCTAGTCTATTGATTAAATATTGAATAATAATAATCTCGTTCATTGTCAGCTCTAATAGTGAAATGAAGTGTAGATTCAAATCAAGAGGATGTAGGTGATTAATTTGCTGGATAGCTTTTGTTAATTAGCTATGAGTGCCTATATTCTCTTGTTTAGTGCTATTATTCTCACTATGTAGAAGTCTACGCTACTGCTAGGGCCAAATAGAATTATTTATAAGGAGCTTTGAAAGAAAGACATTTTTGTATTTATAACTAAGCGATTGATATGATGTATGTAGCTTAAAGAAGTCCAGTATTAAAGTAAGCAATAAATATGTTAATGGAAATAAGGACTAGAGTTTTGTTTGTCGTGGTTTATGTAAGTGGCTGAATATTTTTTTATTTATTTAATTTGGAAATAATAACTTATTCTTCTTCTTGACTATGAATACCTATTGCACACATTCAACTAAATGTTTTCTGTCGCGTCTGTTTCAGTTACATAGAAAGAGACAGCATTATTTTTTCGTTCGCGGCAGTTACAGCTCGGCAATATTGTAAAAGTATTCTATTTTCTTTCATAATTTGTATTAGATCTTAGGCACTGTTATGTATTAAACCACATTTTTGCATTTTAATACTATTCAAACCGTCGTGTATAAAGTATTGTATGTGTATGTATTAATTAATGGATTTTTTAAATATAAAACATTCCATACATTCATTTCATTTTTAGCTACTCATTTAGCAGTATAAGTTTAGTTACATAAAAACTAAATTTTCACATTTTTGAGGTTGGGCTTTAAACAGAAAAAAAGTTAAGTTTCTGTAAGTGCTACCTCTTTGTTGTATCATTTTATTTAATTGTGAATAAATATAAGGAATATTGTTTGTAGTAAAAGAAATAATTGGTGCATGATAATTTATTTTATGAATAATTTACCAAGTTTTTAAAACAAAAAATTCAAAATTAACGGCTCCAATACCAGCATTATGCTATTTGTTGTTATTTTTTAATTAGGTATAAATTATTTTTTGAATTTGGAACCGAAACCGTAGGATTGGTATGAAGTTTTATTTCTGCTAAATGTTTATTTATTATGTTCGTATTAAAAAAGCAGTCAAGGCAAATGGCTCAGTTTTGAAATTCACTATTTTTTTAAATAAAATGCATAATTACTATGGCGTAATTTGTGCGAATTCATACAAACGTATTTCAATGAACAGTTAAAAAAATTGACATGCAGTATTTTGAATTATTATTAATATTAATTTTCCAAGAAAAAAAAACTATAACAATTGAAAAACTTGAAGTATGTTTATAAACAGGTATAGCTGACTTTCAAAGCTAAGCCAATATAATTATACAATATGTTAGGTACAGTCATATGGAACAGTACATTTAGTACAAAACTGCTATATTATAAGTTTAAGGTTTCAATTCCTAAAGGCAATAAATAAATGAGTGGTTATGAAAATTTACTTATTTTTCATTTCAAATTCAATCTAATATGTGTGTTAATCTTACTTTATTTAACTATCATTTATGCTCAAGTAAACGTCAAGGAAAAACGTCTTATTATAAGAATTTTTTTACCATATTATTTTCAATCCTTTTAGACACGAAAGAGTTAGATTATGAATGAGGGTAACTTCAGACCATTTTTTTATACATCTAAGGAGAAATTCTCATTGAGAATAGCAAACGAGTTTGCAGTGTCACCATTCCCTATCTGCACAGGCTGCCTGTCCATACTGATGGACATCTGCATACATTAAATAGAGATGGGCATTAATGATGATAAAGCTCAAATAGAACTAGGTATAGGATGTGATGCCGTAGAAAACTTGGGCGGGCTATAATTATACATTATGTAACGATACTCTGTGCTTGCAAGAATGGGTGGTTGTTTAAATTATGGGTACTCTATGCATTACATACATTTTTAATCTTTGGTCTAAAAAAGACTAAGCATCTCTATTTATTCTGTTGAACTGACAGTTGATTGACATTGACAGAAGAATGAAGTGAAGTGATAAGTGTTGTTTTTCAATTTGTGTAGTTCAGCCTGTTCAAATTATATTACTTCATTTTATTTATTAAAACCTAACGAACAGACAAAATGTTACGACGACTAGCGTCGACTTTAATTCAGGCGCGTGGTGTTAAACAACAAGTGAATATTAAATGGGAGAAGCCGCCCTATGTTCCTGCCTACAAGGCAGAGAAATCGGGTGACCTGGAAGGTCTTCCACCTATCCCGGAGACAGCTGCGGGAACAGATTACGCTACTTGTGAAGATCTGAAAACGTAACTTGTTTTTTTTTTTATAAAAATAAATCTAACTTTTTTGAGGTTATGTTATAGTTAGTTTGAAGTACAGATAGAATACAAATAAATCTGATACACATTCATTACTATAACAACTTATGTTTATTCATTGACTTATTATCTTTATGCCTACAGTGCACCAGAATCTGTGAAACAAATCTTCTCAGTGGCACATCTTGGTCGGAAGGAATACAAAGTACTTGTTAAGAAAGAATTGATGGATAGAGTCCGGAGACATCAGTATGATGAGAATACAGCAGAAACAAGAAGTAAGTAAAACAACAAATTTTTAATGGTGTAAATCGACAAATAACAAATAAATAATAAGTTAATAATTTCACTAAGAATTTTGAATGTGTAAGATAGAATTTAAAACAAAAATATATTGTTTTGTTACAGTTGCAAGATTAACTGGTCACATTCGTTGTTTACAAGATACCTTGGAGAAATACCCAAGAAATGTGAAAGCTAAGGTATGGGAAACAGTTACATATTAAATATTTATTTATTTATTTATTTACCACTTTTACAGTAGAATATAATAATAGTCCGTTGTTTTTAAGTTTCAGTACATTTAATTATAATTAAGAAGCACTTATAATTTTTGACATTTGACCTTGAATAAAAAAAAATGCACACGAGATTGATGGGAATTTTTTTTAGCTCTGTGCAAATGTTTCCTAACTTGAATGTTAATTTGATTGGACTAATATTAGAAATGTTATGTGTGTAACAATTCAATCCCTTATTTTGCAGCAAACATGTCAGGAATTAATAGATAAGAGGAAGAAACTTCTAAAGTTTTTACGGCAGTATGATTACAAAAGATTTGAGTGGCTATTGGAAAAATTAAATATTGAATACAAAGGACATCCCGAGTATGTAACCATATACTTTTAAATTAATAGTAATATACACTCGCACCCAAACATGTCCTTGCACTTGCATAATTTCTACCTGGGAAAATTTATTTCAGCTATCATGACAATAAAACATTGTGTTAATTGAAAAAAAATTGTCTGTGACAGAATTGTTCTAATGTATTACTAACATTATATCTGAACCTCTTTCTTAATTTACAAATATTGAAATATTTAACATGAACTCCTGTTCTTTTTTTAGTACATATTACAAATTATCCCGCAAGGAGTCCTTACGCAAACTGACAGAGATGCACTGTGACGACATTCGCCAGGGAAAGTTGGATGAGTATAGGAATCTTCTAGAAAGCCAACAAGGACCATTCTTAAAAGAGAAGATTAAAAACTTAAAGTTTATTAAAAGTGAACAAATGGAATTACAACTGCCAGTCACAGTCACTGATCAAGATATAAAGAAAGTAGAAAAGCAATTGAAGGAATGGGAAATTAAAGATAACATCAAACAGCAAGCTAAACAAAAGAAGAGAAATTTACTTCTAGATTAAAATATTAGTATTTGTGTTGTATTACTATAGCAGAATAAATCTAAATAATTTATTTGTTTCTCTTGTTAAATGTGTTAAACCGCAAATATAATATACCATACCAAGTCATGTAGTAAATGATAAAGTGAAAATGATTAAAATAAAACAAAGCACTAAAACTTTAATGTTTATTTAATATTAAAACCTTAACAATTAACAACTAAAATGAGTATAAAAATATAAAGCGCAATGTCAAATCAGTCGAATTTGGACGGAAATTATATTACATAAATGCAATTTTTTATAGCCTTACAATAAAATTTATTAGTAATATAATGGAATGTTAAACTTACATAGGAAGACGTATGTTTACACGCATTGCTAGTTGACTTACTAAAGTGCACATTATAAGTGCGTAATTACAATAAGGTGCTTCCTCACCACAAATAATATAATATTTTAGATTCGGTTCTGAATTCCATCAACAACAAATATAGGAAAGTTATAAGAAAGTATTACATTTTGTGCACTGTGACTCTCGTTTTTCCTACACTGATGTAATGTTGGGATTTATAGGCTCATGGTGAAGAAGCACCTTACCCTCAGAAAGATTTTAGTCTAAGTTTACAAAATCATTATAGTGGAGAGAAATAACCAACACAAAAGTTACAAAGTTACATAGACTAAATTGTTCATAAAAAACACTAAAAATATACAAAAAGCTTCTTAAACTAATTTATCGTTTAAAACATCACTTAAACAAAAATTATACTTATCCGAGTTACGAAAACAAAATATAAATCTTGTACTCTCTATTGGCACTAATTTATTATCTCTACGATACATACTTTTCGATCAACTAATCCAAATCAAATTTGAATATCCTTTGATCACCTGACTC
This sequence comes from Lerema accius, assembly GCA_001278395.1. Classification (NCBI taxonomy): domain Eukaryota; kingdom Metazoa; phylum Arthropoda; class Insecta; order Lepidoptera; family Hesperiidae; genus Lerema; species Lerema accius. The sequence goes on along the minus strand of LGAG01000824.1, from coordinate 322,588 downwards.
TTCCATTACATCTTGTTTCTAAATGCATTAACAATCATTAATATTTTCATAAATCAATCATGTTTAAAAACATAATAATTTTGATAAATGTGCTGTATTATTGCTCAGTGACATAGGTTTACACAATGTATGCTATATCCTATAAAATAGTTAATAAAAAATGTATGAAACAGCAGTAACAATTTAGAATTTTTTTATAACCACTATCTAATAAATATGGCATTAAGTGTTTGACCTTGCATACCTCTGGATTTTACAATAGGTCAAGTGGTAGTATCTGTGATGTTAATGCACTCAGTGGTCCACACGGCTCAGCTCTATAGTGAGGTGGTGTGCGGAGCGCGGGCGTACGCGGTGGGGATGAAGCCGGAGCGGCGCGACTTGGGCGCGTGCGCCCACAGCCAACCCTCCACTGTCTGTTGCGTCAGGTCAGCATACACCCACTCGCCGCGCTTCACTGACAAATCGTCTGGTGCTTGTGCCTGTCAATGTAGTAAAAAGTATTGGACTTTGACTAACTTGTAATTTGTATCGAAAAAATATTTTTAGTATTGTGGACTACGGTACATAATATAAGAAGCACACTGAAGACCTGTAGTTGTAATAAATTAAAATAGTTTATGTTCTATTTCTTACCTTATAATCATAGAGCATGACTAACTCTGTCCCATGATACCGTCCATCTGTGTCCTGTTGTATTGTTGTGTTCAGGTTGTTGTTGGCAAGAAGAGTGTTGTTGGCGTTGGTTGTCGGTGGTGCGTGGATTGGTTGCGGATTATCTTGTTGGGTTGCTACAAAAATAATATGTATTAAGTTTATAGTCGTGAAATTTTAGTGTTAGCTTTGAAAACACAATACCATATTAGTATCCAACTAAATGTTCAATTCATACATTAAACTTGTCTTACCTTGAACTACTGCAGGGTATACAAAGCCAGATGGAATGAATCCTTCTTGACCATCACTCCTTACAATCCAATACCAATCTGGGTCTTCTCTATTCAACACTAAAAAACCACAATTTCTGTATTATATTTGAAATATGTTTTTTAACAACAGCCTTTTTTATGAAACGTTACTATTCAATCTTATCTAGTATTCATATTAGTAGGAATATTGATTTTGTAAGGCTAAATACTTACCTGTGACAAATTCGCCTCTTTCAACATCTACATCATTCTCATCCCTGGCAGTGAAAGTGTACAGCACTACATATCGTCCTGAAGGATCCTTACTGAAGGGACAGGCTTCCCCTTCACTGCCAAGCTCTGAGTGACCATCATTAGTTGCACCATCCGATAGTGACAATCTATGAATGAAAGTTACTTGATTATAACAATAGACAGTGAATATTATTTTCATTTGTAATTTTAACCATCTTGTTAGAACATCTGCGGTCATAGCCATGATATAAAGTATAGTATCCTTTGATTTTTCATGATAGAGATTGCATGATTTACAAACATGTATTATTGGCTAAGTGTAACATTTTATTTTCAGTGCATCAGTTTGGTCAAATATTTTGTAGCTAATAAAATAATGAGAGATCATTTTCATGTTAATCTGTATTTTTGATACATCCTATAACCAATGTGTTTGATGAAAATTAAAAACATACAGTAGATACTCACTGTGAGACATCCCTATGAGCTAAATCTGTAGGTGAGCGACTTCTTGGCAGTTTTTTCTTTAGATCATGATGTTCACAGGGTGCACAGTATGAGTGTGGAATGAAGCCTTCCCTGCGCGACTCTGCTACTATTACATACACCCAGTCATTTTCCCGATATAGTACATTTACTATTTGGCCTCTTTTTACCTGAAAAATTTAAATCTCTGCTTAATCAGAACAGTCATTTAATTTTAAAAATGTAATGTAGGTTGACAGATAATAATCTGTTGTATTACTGTGGGTTTATTTAATAATCATCTCCATGAATTTCTTGTCAAAAATGTGCAATGATTGCGAGTAAAATAATCTTATAGCAAAAATTAGTGTGTGTATACCTCTAATTCATCATCAACACATGGGGCAAAGTCATGCAGGACAACCATTTTTGAATCAGGACTCAGCCCATGTTCCTTCTCTATGCCCACTCGAACTAAAGTTTCAATGCTGGCAGACCCTGTGATCCTACCCATGCCAGGACTCAAACCTGATCCAGGCCGAGATAGTTCCTTCTCCGAATCACCGCTGCTTGCTATAAATTATAGATTGATCCATTATGATCTTCGCAATAATCTTGTAAGCTTTTAGAAAGGTAAAATATATTAAATACAGTTATAGTTAAATTTCGAAATCTATTTAGAATTGTGTTATAATACAACTGGGTTCTGGTGATTTTAGAAAAAAAAAATGTGTAATAAAATAAGAAAACTGAAGAGAAATTCTTTACTTTATATTTCTATAATGTATTATCAAGGCCTATAGGAAATTCCCATGGTTTTGAATATTTGACATCATAATGGGGTTGTCGTGCGACAAAACGAGAAGGATTAACTAGTTTTATAACAAGTTTTTCCAAGGAAGCTTTTGTTACTCACATTTCTTCTTTTTTCCCCTTCTGATTCTGACAGGACATAAAAATGCCATGCTGCTAGACACAAAACTATTTCATATTTATGTTAGAAAAGGGAAAAATAATTTATTTCTTTGAAATCAAACGCATATGATATTCACGTTCCCACGGTCAATTTCCTTTTTTTTGTTCGCAATTTATGATTATGTCGTATTCTTGCACAGACATCTAAAAAGGACTTGTTTGAGGGACACAGACTAGTTAATTTTGTTATAAATGGTGACAGACAGATGATGAATGAAGGACCATAGAGTAGTAATTATCAGCACAGACTAAAACTATGCCAATACAGACCAGCAACCAAATAACAATACCGCAGAACAAGTGGGGCAAGGCGGGACCGTTCAAAAATGGGATCCATGAATGAACACGGGAACTATTAATTAAAACAAAATGATTTGGTGAAAAATTTTTGTTTAATGATATTTTATATATTTCCATATTTTAACAATAGTAATATGTTTTTTGTTTTACCGTGACATAAATATAATTATGATAATAATTTGGCATTTTTGGCACAAGAACAGGAATGTACGAGTATAAAAATAATGTTGATTAAAATTTTAAAACATCTAAACATGGACAAGACATTATAATTTTATATTTATGACATAATATTACTTACAATGAAACAATTAACAATAGCATAATAATTTTTACCTCAGGTTTTCAGTGATACTTTTCATACACCCCTGGGGCTTTGGGTTGGCCTGAGCTGATATATGGACCCAGTAGAATTATTCTAAAGCTAGAACATTACAAGCCAAAAGCGAGTTATATTTATACATTTATGATTTACATAGTTAGTCTCTCTATATTGTGGATAAACCTATTTAATAATGACAACTACTAAGTATTCCGCTAAGCACCATGAGGAATTATACATTTCTAAAGTGAGCTAAAGATTTTTTTAGGTATAATATAGGTACGGTAATCTTTTGATATAGTGATCTATAAGGTAAGGTACTACAATTCCAACATAATATTAGTGTTCAGTATAATTTGCGAAAATTGATAAAGCACCAAACCGTATGGATCCTTAAAACTATTTTATCACTGCATAGTCATTTTTAAGTATTTTGTATTAAATAAATAATAATAAATAAACGCTAACACACACATACCCCCGCAGTAGGATTCCCTGTGTCGCGGGTGGCATGGCGTGGCTGTCACATAAATATCTGCCTCGGCCAGGAATCGAACCCGGGACCCCTCGCTTCGCAGGCAGGTCACTCCCAACTAGGCTATAGGGTCGTCGTATTGTATTAATTTTTTTAATGTAGCTTACTCTGGCTTAGTGACGTCGTGAAAAAATGGTTTTCCGGTATTAGTGTCCTTAACCTTATATATGCTGGGTATCAGTTAACGAATGCCATTGTTCATGGCGATGATCAGGGAATTTAATGCAGTCCATCCAATGCTTTAATCTTCGTCCTTTACTATTGGCGCCCAACACGAGACTTCCAAGAAAGTCGTTGGGCTTGCCGTAGTCCTTATCCCAAACTGTCAATGTCAAATTTTGGCGCGAAAGCTCTGTCGGGCGGGTTTCAAACAAAAATTCTTCGTTCCATATCGGATTTAAATTGCGCCATTTTATCGATGATTTGTGCTTTTTATGATAAGGATCTGGATCTAGATGTCTGTAAGAAAAAAAGTAATAACGTGAAACATTAAACTAATTTCATATTTTGGTGGAAACTTGACCAATCAGTTACGGTTTTAATCGATAGACTTAAAAAAAAAACTTTAGGTAGGTACACTTACAATTTAACAAATGGATCAGAATATCCATTGCTATCTTGTGGTGGTAAGTCGGCAGCTCTACAAATGGTGACCACTAAGGCTCTTTTCTTGGTGCTATAACACAGAGCCAGCAACACTCTCGGGCCGACTGGTTCAGAGTTAGTGGAGCCGGACAGAGCCAACCGCAGTTGCGCGGGGGATTTTAAACACTCTCGCAGCGCCACTGTAGCGGAACCCATTTCATCGCAGCCATATCTGAAAAATTATTTTTTTCAACGAGTGCTAAAAATAGGAATAACTACCTTAACACATTTCACGGCTAAGAGGGCGTTGAAGTATTTCGTAACGCAATTTCGGAGTAGAGTGTCTTGTAAAATGTTATGATGCGTTACATAGGTAAAGGGAAGGCGGTTTCAAAATTTCAAAAAGTTTCAAGAATTCTCAAACATTGTGTTACATAACAAATTGATGCTCCCTTACTTAAGCTTTAATTTGAATTCATCTGACCACTAACCAAAATTATTCCTATATCCCTCGCATCACACAAAATTATCAATAATCGTTTTTAATTATCAATACATACCGATCATCATCAAAAAGAACTATTTCCAATGATTTGACGTCGAGATCTGATTCCGTAATGCCGAAGAAATGTACCGTCTCGTTAAATTCAGGATTCTTCGTTTTGTGTACAGTTTTAGTTCGTAGCCTGTTGGAGTATGTGCCCTCTGCAATCATTACAAATGATTATTATTAACAAAATATACAAGTTTATAGAACACAATGTTACGTGTTAATTTACACACTAACAAAAAGGAAAATTGTAGGTTTCCTACGTTTTTAATTTACACTTCTTTGTAGTAGGTATGGTATATGTAGTATATTATGTAATACCAGTAGTATTATGTGAAAATAGAAAAAGATAAGATAAAAAACACACTATTAAATATCACCAATTGAGATATATTTATATTGTAAGTTTTGACATTCGTTAAGTGAGCTATTAGTTCCTAAGACGAAATAAATAATTTGAATTTGAGCTAGGTATTTTCATTAAATAATAATACAGAATATGGTGTAACCGTAGCAGCAAGCTGTAGTTACTACTCGTAAATAAGTTAGCGAATACATTTGGAGTGTAAGTTACCTGAGTCTCATCTATTTTCCCTGCGGTGTATTGAATTTCTATCAGCGGCAAACTTGTGGAACAAGCTTATGTTCCTAACTTTAAAAGTAGTTTAAGTTTGAAGCTATACAAACTAAAAGTTGGCGGTAACGTTTATTAAATAAGATTCGAGACCAAATATATTATGTAGTAGGTACATGCATAAGTAGGTAAAATAAAATAAAAAGCAACATAATTATCTGTTGTTTGACGTATTTAATAATTATACAATTATTGTACTCCAGAGTAAAAAATTGTCCGGTAAAAACCCTAAACTAGAATAAACTCGGACGGATGGTAGCCCTACTCTAAATTAGACAAAAATACATGAAATTTATGTAACGTAATCTACGGATGACCCCTAAGATTAGATGGATCTTGTAATTTTTATATTGGGAGAGTCACATTCCCACACGAACGTTTTTATTCATAACTAACTATTACATGATCATATCAGAGTTTAAGTAGGTACCTAGTAGGTTTGTATTCATACAGTGTTTTCAATGTTAGGTACCTACTAAAACTTAGGAGTATTATGAAACTTTCAGAAGTACCTAGCTCGTGAGCAAGAGAAACTTGATATAATATGTATCTATTATGTATAGAACTGTTTTACATTGATTATTCATTTCCATTGTTTAAACCCATACATGGCGACTTGGAGGCGGCATATTCAGATGTCGATAGGTACCTATAGGTAACACGTATTTAGAATTGTGAATTTGTGAGCTTATTGCTCTTATCCTACTATCTAGTAGGAACAGATTTATTATTATTGTAGAAATTATATTTACATTTTGTTTCTTTTTTTTTTGAAGTGCCGTTACGTATTTTGCGTGTTAATGAATGGCATAATGTCACATCAATTCGACTCACCTCTAGGCAGTACCTCTAATCTGCAAAATGGATCCGACAGTCCCGTCATATCCATTCCAATTAGACCCCGCGCTCTGAGTACAGTCACGGCCAAAGAGGACGTACCGTTGTCATATGCCAGTTTAATTTCCAACGTCCCAAAACCAGCGTCGGGAATTGTCGGTGGTCGTTCCACTTGCGTTGTAGCTTTTGTTTCCTTTCTAATACTTCGTAAGCTGTAGGCGCTGCCTCTGCTGTTCGTACGTTTTAAATTAGCAAGCGACCGTTGGTTCAGGCTATCGGTCCTGTTCAGACTTAGTCCGCTTACTCCGTGGGAGAGTATATCTGTCTCGGTCCAGTCGTAGTGGCTCTCCTGTGAAGGATAGAAAATACCTACAGTAAGATAAAGTGACAATGTACCTATAGTTATATAGTCATGAAAGCATTGAGTCATTTGTGACCAAGAGAAGTATCAACGGTTGAGTAAGACTATGTTCATTGTATGTAAAAGTAAACATGAGTGAGAGTCTATTTGAACAGGGACTTATAGTCGAGGAAATTATAGACGATGAAGAATGTGCAACGTTTTTAATATGTAATAGTTACCCATTATAATTTCATAGATAGCGGTTTGATAGGGTGCGGGTATCTTTTCTCACTTTCTATTCCTAAGTCGTACTTGATCGCACTTTTGAGAGACTTGGCTCTAACACCAACAAAGTTTAGACTCGAGATGAATTTTAATGAAAGTAGATACAGGATCAATTTTATCTGCTTAACTGTACAAGACGCCTTGATTGTTTTAATTATGATATTAATGCCTGATATGCTTTGATATCCAGTTATAGATTTTATAATAACTAGTACACATTTTATCACACGAAGTCTGAAACTATACCAACTATCGGTAATATAAGTCACTGTTATACGATCGTTCTCAATTGTTAACATTATTAAATTAATTACCGTCGCCGCAAGATGCCATAAAACCAATTAGGTCGAAGAATTAACTAAACTATTACCTATTAAGTCGGAAAATAAATGGATCTTGTTTCATTCGAATCGTTCCCATTACACTTAGGTCATTTTTTTAAATTAAGCGTTGGATAGAAGGGTGTCAGCTGTCAGCGGTATAAGGCCTATTGGTGTTGCATGCGATATCCTGAGAATTTTCTAAAGAGGGAGGGGTTGGGTACTAAATCTGGCTTTATTCCTACAACGGGGGAATTTAACAGGAGCCCAACACTGACGGGATCGCGTAAGGAGACGTAAGAGTACCCGTGATTCTGACTAATAGTGAAGAGAACATCCGTGGTGGTTGAGTCCGGCATAATGTTTCGATAGAGGACAAATGTCCTGGGATTTTTTCGGAGTCTGCAATAATGGACTGGTGACCACTATGCCCCAACAGATCGCCAAAGCCAAGTCTAATAAGTTACCGATGTTTAAGTTTATTTTCGCAAAATGAATTTGACCCATATGCGAGTTTTTTTTTAATTCATAGATATTATTTTATTGTTATACCGTTATTTCAACCCAATTACAGAGGTTTGGATCACGTCGAGGCTATGTTATAATATTTTATAAGTTGACGCGTGACACTAAGAGCTTCAGCATCTTAAATATCTAGGGATTATCTTGGACGGCCGTTGGGTTTTGAAATATAAATAAAATAAATAAATTTATAGAAGGGTAATTCCAATCTTTGATAATGCTATCCTAATTTGATCATTGAGACATAGGAGCAGCAGGTAGTAAATTAGTATTGGTATTTGTCTAAGCTAATGATTTCTTAAATGTCATATTTCCGAAGGAGCAGATTACCCTGAAGACTGTATTTTGAGTTTAACGCTGCCACCCGTCCGGGTGTTCCTGGTTAGTTGTAGTTGAAGGGTCTTCCGTGAAACGTCCGAGAAAGGTACCTATTCAAAAAGCGTCCGGAAATAAAGATCCTAAGGATCTCTGAACTAGACTCAGAAAGGCCCAACATATGATGGGCATGATCAAACTATAAGGGTCTCCAGTTTACTAAACGTTCAGGGAAAAACCATGATTGTTCCTAAATGAAGGATTAGCCACAATTTTTGACCGGGCGAGGTAATTTACGTGATGGCAGCATTGAATGAATTGAACAAAATTTTTCGTTATGAAGATTTTATTAACAAAATTATATAGTGAACCGTATTCTAATAATAAAAACGCAAATGGTTGAAGAAATTGTGATAATAAGTAATAACACATTGGAAGCAAATTCCCATTAGCGACGCTATTTCTTAACTAAATACTGTCATCCCCTCGGTTACGAGAATTGACCTCAATTAACCTCATAAATCAATAGCACGAGATCTATTAGAAACGTTTTTCGCTAACATAATATATGCGAATATGACGTAGGTATCTATTAGCTATTCACGCAATTTCGTTCTTCGTATTCTGGAACAATTGGACAAAACCGCACAACCACAGTTTTGTAAATACGTAACAGCAATCTATATTCGTGATTTCACCGCAACGGTCAATCAACATAGGTTTTAGTAAAAGTAACAAAGGTAATATAAATAAGAGAAAAAATAACTGCATTCAATGGCTGACTAACATAAAAAAAATAAACCTTACTTTGTGCAACGGTTCGATGTATAAAGTACAAAACAATGTACAAAGTTGTATAAAATCCTGTTATGTATTAGATGTAGGTCGCGTTCTGTAAACTCCACCCTGCGGAGATAACTAACTTATGGAACAATAACCTCATAGTCCCCAATATAGCTTTTATAATACTGGCAGGTATTGTATCTTTTAAAAATATTTATTAAATGAATACACATCTAACTCAGAAAGCTGAGTATCTCAGTATGTTGTATGATAAGCCTTAATGACCTCCCAGCAAGTAAATACGAGGATATTAAATATAGAAAGTATTCGAATAAAATAGAAGTAAAAATTTCTAGCTTTCGAAACCCAAGTCACTTTTTCTCAGAACTTAAAGGACATGGAAATATCTGCGACATAGGCATAAAGGAAATTACGCAATAAAACAGAAATTATAACTTTTTTCTCAGAACAATTTATTATATCAAAGTCAGATAAGCTACTGTATGAAAGTTGCAAACTCACCCTGAGGCGGCGAGTAGGAATTGGTAGCATGAAAGTATTTAACAGAATTAGTTATATCTTATAAACTCACAAGCGGTCTTCGGTATCTTTTAATTACGTAACGAATTAGGGCGGTGTCGAGTGTCGACCTAATTGTGAAGCCTGAATCGTATCTCTTACTGTTAATCTATTATGGGCACTTTGAAGGTTAAAAACAATACGTATTGGAATGTTTTAATGGCAACAACATTGTGCCCATTATTCAAACATAATATTGAGCGCACGTCAAAAGTGTCAAAACCTGAATCACGCTATCGATGTTTTCTAAAATTCTACCTAAATAATATTCAGTATTTTTATTTTCTATAATACTAAACTTTACAAGTGCCAAAAGGATAATGTGATCATTGGGGAGAGATCTTAAATCCTCATTTTGTTTTAAACTTTTCCATTCTTCAAGTTTAATTTCAACCATCTTATTTACGTGCTTGTCGTATATGGATGGTCGTATTGTCAATTAGGTCATCGCATATTGATAGTACTTCACGTTATGTTACGTTTTACATAAAAGTCAAGTCCAGTCCTGTTTTAAATTTGAAACAGAAGAGTTCGTGTTTTTTTTTCTACCACGTTGAAACAGAAGCAATTGTTTGTAAACCAACGCACAGTGATAGATATCCATGTCCATTATCGGTTATCATTTTAGTCTGTGAGTCCGCCTGTTGTTGTTATCGCAATAAAGCTTGCTGTATCATGCCTTGGGCCTCCACGTGAACGTTTATAAACAACATGTCGTTTGATACTCGGTGGACTAGTTATGAATTATGAATGATACATTCGACTTCATGGTTAATATTTATTTTCTTTGCGTGGCATCTAGACAAAAACAT
>LGAG01000824.1:297947-311925 GCA_001278395.1 Lerema accius | reverse complement strand
CAATAAAGCTTGCTGTATCATGCCTTGGGCCTCCACGTGAACGTTTATAAACAACATGACGTTTGAAACTCGGGGGACTAGTTATGAATTATGATACATTGGACGTCATGGTTAATATTTATTTTCTTTGCGTGGCCTCTAGACAAAAACATTTTCTGTTTAGCGTTCAAAATGAAAAGTGTTTTTTTAGAGAGCATTGTTCTCAAGTTTTCTCAGTAACTTAACATTGTTAAGATTTTTAATAAGTCAAAATTCCGAATAGCAAAAAAATTCCCATGTGTGATAAATTTCTAATTGTTCGAATTTTCTCGGTCGGCCCCAAATACAGTTTCATTTTCATCGAAGACCACATCAATCATACGTGAAAGACGTGATAATATCGCCAAGTCTGACGTGTTCACAATAGAATGACGCATGAGCGGACATGAGCTCACATACTCTGCTCTTAGTTGTTTAATAGGCAATCTTCACTAACATCGACTCCCCAACATTAAGAGGATACTATTGCCATGTTATATGCTTTTCCTAAGGCCAATATTGTTGATTTCGTTGACACATTTCGTAGCAGTTGTCAGACAACGTGATGGTTGCGACTTAAGTTTTGTAGCATCTGAGCTAAAGTTCATTCAAATTGTGTTTTGCAATTTATATCGATATGATTTCTTGAAGAGGTAAGTACATAAAAAAGTTGCAATTTAAGATTTTTGATACTACACTTAGTAGGTATGCATATGACGAATTACTAAGTACGAGTATCTAGCTAATTGCTTCTAATTGCAATAATAATGATACAAAATTAAGTGTATGAAATGAAGATGGTACTTATAAAAATAGCAATAAAAACGCCAGTCACTAACCGGGCAGTTGCTTCAGTGACGACATTCACAGAGCAGTGTACCTACAAGTAGTGACGCACGAGTTTTTGCGCGAAGCTCGTGTAACATTACAAGAGAATTATATCAGCGACCCAAGTTGACCCAAATATTAGCCCCAATAGGCTTGTACTGGAACGACATGCTGCGCTGATGGCCGGGTCAAATCACATTGGGTTCCAGTTATTGGAAATAAACGGAGGAGGTACTTGAAACAAAAACCTGAAGGAATCTCGAAAAACATAGTAGGTAGTACCGACTTTCGTGTTTTATTTGACTCTTTAATTAACCAACTTTTATGTTTTTATAGAGGTTAGTTTACATTATTAAAATTAAATGACCATCTTCAGCCCAATTAGTACTCAGTCTTCAGAACAAAAAAGTAAGGTGTTTTTTTTACCTACTACTTGACACCCGACCACAAAAAAAACGGATATGAGCGAAAGCCTACTAGTTACTTACTTCTAACTTATAATATCGCTGGCCCCTTCAAACAAACCGTACAAAGTAAAACAAAAAGTTGTTAAAGCAACTTATTCCAGAATTATCTAATGTGAGTTCCCGCTCGCGGCAAACAGCATAAGGATTTTAGAAATGTTTGAGGATTTCGTTCATACAACGGATGTTTAATTTAATTACATTGTCTAAAAACAACTTTATAGACAGGTTTACATGACAACATTGTAACGTTCTTTAATGTTTGTGGAGAAAATAATATAATGATTTACGTTATTAAGTACGGTCTGCAAATCTTCCGGAAATTTTTGGGTAGCGATTATGAGAAAATTTTAAAAATATTACTACGAGTTTTATTAATTAGCACATTCAGACAGAATGTGAAATATAAAATGAGTATTGATATTATTATGTAAGTAGTTCTTTCATACAGTTTTTATCTTTATAGTGAATCAAAAATTTGGGGAATTTATACAAAATTTTAAGAATGTCTGATTTATATGACTCAATTGATTTTTATTTGACTCTATGAAATGAAGTAAAATTATAAAGGAAAGTCTAACCTCGAATATAATTACCTCTCATCGGTGTGGAAAACCTTGTAGGAGGTATCAAATGCGGGTATTCAAAAAACAATTTCCGCTTCTCGTGCACTGCATCAGTATGGAACAGATCGTATAGAAGACTCATATAGGTATAACAATTTACATCATAAAGTAATAAGGCATATTTTCTAACTAACTACAACAGAAGAGATGGTAGGTGTTGACTTTCCAGTGTATGTTTGTTATTATCTATATTAATATTATAAAGCTGAAGCGTTTGTTTCGAACGCGCTATCTCAGGAACTACTGGACCGATTTGGAAAATTATTTTAGTGTAAGATAGACCATTTATCGAGGAAACTTATAGGCTATATAACATCACGCTAAGATGCATAGGAGAGGAGCAGCAAAAAAAATTGTTTCAGAAACGGGAAAATTACGCGGGCGGAGCCGCCAGCGACTTCTAGTATAATATAATATGTATGTCTATTTCTTTGAAACGCATGCCAAACGGTGAGACATGGGCTACAATACTTAGAAATTATATCAATACTTAGAAATTATATTCAAGCTCAGCGAGTTTAAATTCGGGGAATGTAATCAAAGCGAAGTAGAGACGTAGATACCTATTTCAAGTAGTTAAATATGGAGATGTTTTTTTAAATTGACGTTAAAAACGGTAACTTAATTTTAACAAATTCGTTACAGTGTAAACGTACCTTAAAGCGGGTATTAAACTTTTTCTCAGTTGTTTGTTTTTGTAGGTGTACATAAGGACTTCTACAAGTTTTGTAGCTATAAAAATAATACATTTTTTTTAATGTTTCGCAAAGGGCCCGAGGCGCTGTCAAAGCTAGCCCCGCCGGCTCCCGTGTTTTATTAAGTTTATTCCTTTCGCTTAGTTAATTTACAAGCGGAATTTTCCTAACTGTTGAGGCACGTATCTTTTATGTTATACATTCGAAATTGTCGCCGGTTGTTGTCGTTTCAACGGCGAGCGGGAGCCCGAGGCGGCTACGAGCCAGTAAGAACTTAGAACCAGTGGTTTATTATTATAATTATTATAAACATAACGCGAACTCTTATTAATAAGCTTCACATTACATAAACTACAAGTGATCGATGTTTAAAAACTATTACTCCGTTAAGCATCCCTTAGCAGTCAATTTTAATTCTATGTCTGTCTGTGTTGTTGTTCCCGCTAATCTCAGGAACAGTCAAACCAATCAAAACCAAATCCATGCGGTTTATCCGTTTTATTGTAGTCAGTTTCGGGCAACATTTAAAGTTTGTTTCGCTTCTTTCGATATTCGTATTTTGAGTTTGTGTGAGTTGAGTAGGTACCTACCAACAGAGTAAAAAAATCTAAACTGAAGCGATTACTGTCATTACTCATCTATATATTTAATCTTATTACCTACTATTTGAGCGAAAACCGACTCAAAGCCTAAAATTTTACTCTAAATAGAATTTCCTTTGAAGATTCGTAATTAATCTTAATTAGATTGCTTACTTCCGCCCCTCCGTTTGTTAACTTTACAAAGATGTTCACTACGAACTTTTGTATTATTTATTTTTAAGTTTAGTGTATTTACATTATTTAATAGAATAGCGGACATTTAATAACTATACCTAATTACAAGTAGTACTTAGGTACCTATCTGTATTAATTGCCTATGTAATTCTATGACATCTTTCATACAGGTTTATCATTAGATTAGATAAATTATACTAGGTATATGCACAGGTAATGAACATCGCTCAAATATTAGGTACTTATAGGTACTGCTTATACAGAAATATTTTAGAAGTTACGATTGAGACTCGTAAGCGGTCATTAATCCACAGTAATCCAGTTTCTAAATACGACCTCGAGAACGTCTGCAAATTCTGAGTACCTACCTATGCTAATTTATGAGCAGTCAAGGGGATTTCATTGTATCATCCAATTATTTATTTAAATGTTCACGAATTCTAATACTATGAAATTCAATCCATCTATCGAAATCTCCACAAATCTATCTATAGGGGTGAATATGAAAAGCAATATCTTGTCTGATGTCTAGCCTATTACTAATAACGATAGGAGTTTGTAATTTTGAGAGGATATTGATTATATGTTGTGGACGTCATTTTAACCCTTCTCTTTTTTCGGAATCGGATTACGCCGAAAAGTGGCACTTGTGTGATTCCGGTTGTATGAAAGTTCTTCAGTTTTAAAGTTACAATCGTGAAAATAGGGGATTGGCCTTTTGATTAATAGTAATCAGGTTTTTGAAACGTTTTTGTCCTTAGTACGTGAGAAATAGAGGATGAAAGTTGAAACCGCTGTATCGATTAAGATTAAATGGAACTTCGTAACTATAAGTAACTTAGATGACGGCACTATTTCATATCCTGAGGAATAATAGATAAAAGGTTTAACGAAGCGAAGCATGACCGGTCCTTAATAAAGCGTAATACCGATTGATAAACAAGTATAATGAGCTTGGAAAACATGAGCTATTATTGTCTAGAGTAATCTGTTGTATTTGAGCTACTGATTTTCACGAAAGATAAGTTAAATATCGAACATTGTAAAGATGTTCTATGTGCTCCAAGGGCTAATTATGTATAAGGTCGATAACCTTTGTAGGTCACATTCAGCCACCAAAAATCATGTGGGCTGAATTGAAAAGGCCACATTAAATAAAGCATTGTGGCATTGAACGTAGGCGTCATGAAAATAGACGAACCGAAAGAAGGTATATATCGTACCTAATAATAATGTAGATATCACGAATAGCTGTCATAAATTAGGGTTGATAACGTTATTTATGGCGTTCACTGTACCGAGCTAATAAACTCTGCCTAAAATAGGTAGAAGTTACCCACTTTTTATTCCTTTAAATTATACGTCCTTATCATGTCTGTGTTTGTACGCCCTACATCCAATTTAAACTAAGAATAGATCTGATTAAATTATTATGAACCAAAATATTTTTTTATATTCTTATATCTGCTTTGTAAGTACATCACTTGGTAGGTATCTTTGCTGCTGAAAGATTTTAAAATGCAAATGACAATGCGAATGTCACTTAGTTCCGAGTCAAAGCACAAACGATGTAGCAGATCTGTAATAGACCTATTACCCGGAAAATACAACCGAGTGAACTGGGTAAACGTTTCCGGGGTGTTTAATTAGACGACCTTGTCCCCGGATGCGGTAACGGGTATTTTGATATATTTGCACTGTTTATTTATTCTATCCTTTGTAAGCAGAACTTTCTTTTACGTGTTGATCTTTTATTTGAGCCTATGTAACAATCATTAAGTTTACACATAAAATTACTTTAAAAGGCACAATACGCCGTCATACGGTTAATATTGTTGAGTGACAGTTATTAAAACTGCCGATACTCACGTTGGCCACACTTACTTCATATACTTATGTATGTGGAAATGCAATATATTTAATGTACTTTTGTTAGACCAAAATAGCAGTAAATATTGCCTGGCGAAGTCAAGACAATTAGACATAGACGTAAGGATCAACTCAGCTGTGCCGTCCGGGCAGTTTCCCGACGTTTCCACTTTTATATTTTAATACCAGAGGGACAAAGCTTTTTATAATCTCCTAAAACGGATTATGTGTCGATTCGTACGAAGAGTAGTAAAATACCTACCACAGTGACATAATGTCAATATGCCTACTCGTATTCATTAATTAAGATGGATTCACAAAAGATTTTTCTATACGGCAAACAATGTTCGTAGAACAATACCGATATTCCCAACAATACCAACAAATATTTAATCAAAAACTTTATAGTGTTGTCAATACGAAAACAACAGCGGTGTTTCCACAATAATAACTACACCAACACACGTTATTTGTGAGTTGTTTTATCTTTATCAAGTTACCGCAATAATATTTTGTTCGCTGAAACGAATTAAAACGTTGACATATTTTATCTGCGATTATTTATCTTTTCTGCGGTTTGGAGGGTAGAGCGTACGTGGGTATTACTGAACATTTTGCTAGAATACAAGTGCTTACGTCTATAAATTATGTATTGATATTTAAAATTTATTCGTAGCTAGGTCTAAGTGGACACTTCGTTATGATTTCTTGGTGAAATATAACTGCTGACCACTGTATAAAGTGGATTCTATTAAGGAAATAGCTGTTTTAAGACATAAGCCACGAACCGGTAACTGACCATAGTCCATGGAAATCGGTAAAACAAAAATCATCACCATTACGTTGACTGCCAAGAAAATGAAGATGACGGACGAAAGACATAACATTATAGACACGTTGTCTCCGACTAATGGATGCCATGGACAACACACAAAGATGCAGTTATACACCCAGATCTAACAGAAACTAATGCTACCTTACTGAGAGTCGAAACCTCGAAAATGCTAGGCGACATGGTAACCATTGCGTCATACGGATGCGTCATTACCCGGTCTTTTTTAAATTAACCGGCGATGTATTACAATAAATAAATGAATACATTACATGTGTTGAGGAGACAGATTTTCTGCTGTCGGTATTACTGGGTTGCCTCGAGAAGCACGGAGGATGAACGCTGATAGGTGAACCAGGCTCCGAGTCTGTTCTGCCTTCATTGCTGCTGTTGCCACCATCCTTAAACATAGTAATACATTAGTAACTAGTTGTCAAGCCGTGCTCCTTAAAATTAATACAGAGATTCTTAGACTAGTAAACTGTAGTTTAGCATGGGTATATACATATTTATCATGTCCTTCTAGAATCTTAAAACAAGATTTTTAGGATACCCTTCGTCAAGCTTTTTAAAACCATTATGGATCAGCCAAGATATTTTTTTTATTTAAGGACCCGTTTGGAAATGTCTAAGTTTAGTTAAAAAAAATAACTCATAAAATAAGATTAGAAATTTCCCTAATTTTTAAAGTCAAATCTTTGTAGCACCAGTAAAAATTTAAAAGTATCTAAGTCACGAGTTACCTATTAAAATATCAAAGCCTTCGACTCCTAGGAACTAATTAAGGTATTCAAGGCTCAATCTTGTTTATATTTATAGATCATGTTTACCAACGCGAAATATCTGTGAATACATTAGCTTTGCTTTTGTTTACGCTTTAGATGGCAGGGTAATGGGTAAATTCGCGCGTGATTTACACTATGCCCGACATAGGAGTGAGAATAACAAAGATAACGTTGATACACTATCATATTATAGTATTTGAGTTATTATAAAATGTAAAATTTATTTAGGTAGGTACTTACTGTGACGCTCGAGTACATTATCGAACAATAATATCTGACCCTCTTCAGGAGGCATTAATATGTGAATAAAGGATGGCAAAAATATCTGACCCATCTTAAAAAGCAAACTTTGCGATTTTCGATTGAGCTTAAACTTAAATTGGATATCCTATAGGTAATCACACAGGTGGTTTTACTCAAATCATCTTAGAATATATTTATAGAACTCTTGTATAAAATACACTGTAATTAAATAGGCAGATACCTCCAACAGATAGATACAATAATGGAAAATGTTCTTTAGAATTCCGTTAGTGCGTGAATAAAATGTCTGAATAGATAATTAATTTAATAATCCAGGAGGCAGCAGCAAAGACAGATACAAGGAATAACTACAATAAAATTACTCGTTAGCTTCGTTCAGAGTTTTATCGGTTTATAACGCGTCCCAGATAATTATATTTTACCCTCATAAATATGCCAAGGTTCAACTTTAATCAGTTTTGTACTTAAAGCGTGATATTGAAGTATCTATTACCTATATTACTGGCTATGAAATGGCTTGTGTAATTATTTTCTAGTATTGATTTAGATATGTCGTGTAATTTATTTTATGTAGGTAGTTACGGTTTTAACGGTAGTTAGTAACGTAGGTTAAGTATTTATAATTTTACAAGACATGAAACAGGGCACATACGAAATCAGTTTTCAGTGTTATCTTTTCAGACCGTAACATTATTGAAGAGTGCTTTCTATATTTGTTCCCGGCTGACAGCGGCTTTATTGTTGCCGTAGCAAATGTCGAAATATAGTGTGTTCCTCGTAGCTGCCATAAAATGTGTTTATAGCATACGCTACGAGCTGCTACGAAATGTTAAACATTTTAAAACAATGACGTCTTATTACGAAGTAGATGTAGAGTATTGGGATTTATGTGAATTTTCAGAACTCAAAACGTTCATTGAAGTAGACTTATATGAAATACTCAGCGTTTCATATTTCAAAGCTACAGTTCTGTATTTTTTATCTTTCACTCCGCAATATATTGTTGGATCGTACAAAGACGTCTGAAGAAATTATGCCTTTTTGTTTGTTATCAATATTAAATCTTCAAAAGACACCCTGCTTCTTAGATTCGGAGAAAGTTTCCGGGTTATGTGGAACCTTTTTACCGCTAAAATTCTCGCTCAATAAATGGGAAGCTTCCGGGGTCTTTTAAGAGTTGTTATAGAAATCAAACAGACTCAATAAATGGGAAGCTTCCGGGACCTTTTAAAAGTTGTTATTAAATTTAACGACCCCGCAGCCTAGTTGGTAGTGATCCTGCCTGCGAAGCGAGGGGTCCCGGGTTTGATTCCCGGCAGGGGCAGATGTTTATGTGACAAATAAATGTTTGTTCTCGGGTCATGGGTGTTAGTGATGTGTTATTTGTGTCTTGTGTTGTCCATGCCACCTGCGACACAGGGAATCCTACTTCGGGGGTATGAGTAGGTATGTTAGCGTTTTCTTTTTATAATTGATATCGATATTTTAGAAAAAAATAATGAGCTAAAAAACAATACCTTATGGTTAAGTAGTTAATGAAGCAACTTTATTGTAAAAAATATTTAAATGTTTTAGTGTTTGTATACTTTGTAAAAGTAGCTTCTTAGAGTGAAATAAATGTGGATTGCGGAAAAGCTATATCCATAACGTTTTCACACTTCTCTTAAACAAAAAAGCTCTAACAATAAGAAACATTGCAGTCGGAATAAAGGAAAGTGAAAAATAGAGCTTTAGTTTCTTTTATAAAATAATAATAAAACTTTCTAAAGCGGCAACTTTAAGCGGCTCTTGTTGTAGCGTCTTTAATCGTTTCTCTTTATTTATTTATCTTGCAACAAACATTGCTTACGTAATATTGTGATGCATTTTCTGCTTTACTAGAACTAAAAAAACTGAATTTCAAAATTTAAAGCCTTTGGCGAATGAGTAACTTAACAATATCATTAAATGTTTTAGTTATTTCTTTTACAATATGAGAAAAAAGATACGATTGTAGAAGCGATTCTTTTATTATGTACCTAGTATCTAAGTATTACTTTGAACAAAGTGTCTTTTTATTATCAAAAATATTTCCACGAACCTTTTAGCTATTTACAGTTAAACAATACTCGCTGTAATATTTTTGAGTACCTACTTACTTAACAAAATAAATAAATTT
Source organism: Lerema accius (assembly GCA_001278395.1). Classification (NCBI taxonomy): domain Eukaryota; kingdom Metazoa; phylum Arthropoda; class Insecta; order Lepidoptera; family Hesperiidae; genus Lerema; species Lerema accius. The sequence continues at coordinate 302,610 of LGAG01000824.1, read as the reverse complement.
TATTATAGGGAGCATCAAATCCCAAACTAATATTGTAGGTTCCATGAAAGTAAATATTAAATGAAAAATAAATACCAAGGATTTAATAGATTTATAAGTGTAAATGTTTACAGATATAGGTACTAAAACATGTAATGTTATATTGAGGTACAAAATATACAATCGCAATAATTATGATCTTTTGTTTGCAAAGTAAATTAAGTACTTATGTTTACGTGCAGCACTTTCTAATTCAAAAACAATTAAATGGACAAAAAGCCTTTGGAAGCAGTACCCTAAAAGGATGGGTTGGTTTTAATTAAATGCAGACGGGTAACCGACCCTCACTTAGTAATATTAATGAAATAAAATATAAAGGCATGAAGTTAAAAACAGAAGATTTCAAAGAGGGTCGTAGTAATTATTTAGAGAATATTCTATGTACCCAATGTCAACAAATTGACAATGTTATGGACAAAGTGATAAATTAGGGCGGTATTTATTGCCCTGTCAATTAGCAAAAACATATCGAGCCAAGTGATTAATGACCACTTAATTATCCTACTAATATTATAAATATGAAAGTTTGTAAAGATGTTTGGACATTTAGATGTTTGTAAGTCCTTCACGCTCTAACCGTTGAACGGGTTAAGCTGAAACTTGGTACACAGATAGCTTGCATCTAGGAATAGGACATAGGATAGATTTTATCCCGATTAAAGGTTCCCTTGGGATAAATCCAATATTTTTTAACTACTCTTCCGCGAGCGAAGCCGCGGGCATCGTCTAGTTATCAATGAAACTCTGTCAACCTCATTCTGTCCACGCAGTTAATGTAATATAATTATGAATAATTTATTACTGATGTTGATGGAACCCCGCTTGAGCAGGGTTCCTGTAACAGTGATCGTATAACACATTAGCCAACTCGATCTAATTTTCCTTCCATTTTAGCTTCATGGTTTGTTTTTCCGTTTTGTGAAAGATCTGTCAACATAATTAAAAATCATTTGACCCGATTTGACTTATATTATTTAAAGTGACTCTTCTATGGCAATAATCCTAAACTTACTTGTAATGATTTGGCTAGTTCGGAGTCAGTATATTTGCCAGTAGTCTTCCTTTCAGGCAGGATGTATTTGGGTAGGGACTTGAAGAACCACGCGCCGGATTTCTTCCACATTTCTCTAGTTTCCGCACAGAGGGCGCACGTATATTGCTCCCGTGAGTAAATTGCGGATCTAAAAAGCACGATACATTTCAATATAAGTAAATCTAAACTTGTTTGTATCAAATGGTGAAAGTTTCACGGTATCAGGTATCTATTAGATGGATTAAACGAATTATAATAATAGTTTAAGTAGTATTGTAAAGATATTTCAGTTTAGTCAAATAATGTTCCTTTTAATACCAATACTTTAATGCGTTATTGTAAAGTAAATCTATAAGGTAGGTATTAAGTATAAGATAGATTTCTTTCACAAGAAGGTTCGAATAATCGGGCACAGTAACGAACCCTAAAACGGCTGGGTTTGGATCATGTGATCGCAAAATATAGAGCTATATTGTGATATAATTTCAAAGGATTATAAATGATATCCATATTTATCGTTACTTCTTTAGCTGATTATACTCTTTTTACCTAACTATGGCGAAGCCAAAAGATGGGGTTATAATATGATGGTGGTTATAACAGAGAATGACTATAGTCGCAGGTAGTAAATTGTGTTGTGACGGAATATCTTGAGGCTTTCATGGGAAAAGTATTTGGTATCTTGGAAGGTACGATAAATTTCATGTTACGACTCACAAGTTGCTTATAAAACTTAAAAGCTTTAAATTCCAATCCAAGCATTTGCAGCCCGTTTCTTTCCTGCCCTATGAATTTTAACCCGGAAAAGATTTTAATACCATGTTTTCAATTATAAGAGATCTGTTCATTCTTTATATTACTACCAGGAAATAGGCGACTGTTGTCAACGTTTAAAGAAATAGGGAAGCCTTTTATGTTTTAATTAAGAGAGCGTTTATATTCTATTTAATTTTAATAATAACAGTAAGATGTTCGTTGGATCCAAGAAAAAGCGTTGTACCTGTGTGGAGGTGTGTCAATCACACATTTGGAACACGCTGTATGTCGGCAAATTGAACACGTTCTTAGTGGCGACAGCAGTCTAGCAGTGTCTCCACATAACAGACAGCTTCGGGGAGCTGGTCCCTGAGCTAGTCGCCGCATTCCTAAGGACAAAAAAAAATGTTAAGTTGTTTTGATCAAAGGTACAGGTATTTCTGTCATGTAATTCTGTCATGTATTATTGGTCGCTTACACGGGTAATGGGTTTGTACAATACCTACTGTTTTTTTTATTCATGCCTTTTTGCTAATTTATTAACTTTATAAACGGCATGAATTATTGAAATGTTATTATTTATTTTTTTCTTCTATTAGAATAGCAGACGAACTTGCAGTGCTGGTAGCCCTTCCGCTCATGGGCTACGTAACAAACCTTGAGTTACTACTACATACCTACTATAGTGAGGAACAATAGTCAGGATAGTTGCTTAGTAGGTGATTTAATAGTACGACAATACTAATAAGTGTCTAACTGAAACTACAGAGCCTTAGAAGATTTAAAATAGATGCACAGACTATTCTTTCTCCTGGGGTTACAATTTTTACCGGTATGTATGTATGTACGGTATGTATGTTCATCTGTTCCCTCCTAACTCCTCAACTACTGGTCATAATTTGATAAACAGGTTATCATTAGAAGCGTCTAGTTATTTATTACGAACCTTCCAGTCTGGCAACTAGTCGGCCGATTCGTTTAGCTTCGATCTCATCCACCTTCTCGGCTCGTTTGACGACGGCTGCGATGGCCTCTCGCTCCGTGGCTGTCAGCGGGGGCTCGCTGCGGGCTGCGCTCCACCCGGTGCGAAGTCTGCCCAACACACACATACATTTGTACTTACTTACTTACTTTATACCTCTTTATATTTATACTTCTTTTATTATACCTCTTTTATTATAGTATGAATTGAGGTTTCAGTAGTGCGGTTTACATTACGTTTTTGTACATACTGTATCGAACCACGCTACATTTTTTCTGTAGGTATACTTCTTAGGAACTAGACTGACATTTTTTGGACCATATTTATATAGTCTTACAGTTTATCTTGATTCCGTAGTTTTCCACATCACATAGTTATAATTAAATTCGTCCAGCTAGGTGGGGTTCAGTGTCAAACACTGTTGCACTGAGTAAAGACCTAAAATTGAAATGTAATGTAGTCTATAGTCTATTTGTCATAAAAACGCAGGTTGGCTCGTAAAATTAAATTTTATTTCGTACGGACAAAAAATAGCCAGTAACTTTCCATGCCTATTACATCACATGCTTTCATTCCACGTAAGTTAAAATAAACAATTACTTAGGTAATGAAAACTTTTCTTCAAGATTTCTTTGATCTTTCAAGCGGCATTCAACGCACTTTTGTTGGAAAATCAAACCATAACTTTAATTAATATTTTTTCCTGTTGACGTTTTAGCAAGCACTTAAAAATGAGAATCTGTTTTTACTCTTATTAATTAACCGTTATTGCGTTTCGGTTTATTTCAGTTACCTATATGTACCTACTGTATAAGTAACGACAAAGGTTAGCAATATGAGGTCATACGTCTATTATTATAATATCGAAGTAGGTAGTGTTTTAACATAGAACTAGGAGAAAATAGAAAGTTAATTAAGTCTTGAAGGGTTTCCGGAATTAATAGTTCGCGATAATATTTGCACAGTTTTTTTTTATAATTTTCTTACAGTTAGGAGAGATGTATAACTTTGTGTATCAAAAGTCCTACCTATCTGCACATTTCTTCCATTACTATCTACATCTACTAGTCAGGGACCCGTAATTCCGTAGTACATTTTTTACAGTACATACAAATTTACTTTATGCTTATTACTAGCAAGGTGATTTTTAAATAGTAGTAAAAGTTTATTATGCAATAGACGTTGTATGGTATAATCACAGACCACAAAATATACATATAGACGCAGTCTTCGGAACAAAAAAGCGTAGTAGGAAAAACATAACGTTAATAACAAATGATAACGTTTCCCGATAGTAACATTTCTCGGCAGTCGGTAACATACGTCAGATCGTAAAAAAAAGAAAAAAAAAATTACCTCACGTTTTTGTTCTGTACACTGAGTCTGAGTATTATATTTTTTTTTTGTCTGAGGGTATAATAATATGTATTCGCCCGAAATACAGGCAGGTACTTACAGCAAGCCGCAGGTTAAACAGAATGTTTTTGACGAGCAAAGCAATATTGTTCTGAGCACAAAGCAAATTCCTAAAAATGTTTTCAGCTCAGAGATATTAAAACGGAGCAGTGAAAATAAAATAAGGTAACATCATTATTACGAGAGTATCATACGCGTGTAAGTTTTTAAAAATTAAAAAACATTGTTTGAAAATTAACTAAATAATACGTAAGTAAATATTAAGGTACTTATTTAAAAAGTAAAGTCATTCTTAATTATATCTTTATATAATCAAACATAGGTATAGCAGTAACGAGAAAGAAAATAACTTTTTGCTTTTTTAATTTTTACTTAACACCTAGTAACAATGCTAAACAATCATGGTTGTACCACCAATAGTACCTACCTAATTAATT
>LGAG01000824.1:283152-295657 GCA_001278395.1 Lerema accius | reverse complement strand
AATTTTGGGATTCGTTTATGAGTGGTATTCGTTCGGAATAGAATTTTACTGCGATAATTAACTAATACCAGTGGTATTAGTTTTTTGGTATTAGAACGGAATAGGTCAATTTTTACTTAGATAACACCTAGTAACAATGCTAAACAATCATGGTTGTACCACCAATAGTACCTACCTAATTAATTACGAGATGACATTTGAATTGATAATCACGAGTTATTAAGGCACTTCTAATCTTACTAATATTATAAATGTGAAAGTTTGTAAAGATTTTTGGATATTAATATCCAAATGTTGGGATATTAAAATTTGGATGGATTTTTTATCCGATTATAGGCTCCCTTGGGATAAATCCAATATTTTTTCTAACTACTCTTTAACGACGCGTTGTCTAGTAATCAATTTAAAATAAAAAATCACATGTCATGTTATTCACAGACATATTAATCCATACAAAAAATGAAAATTGAATACCTTTGTGCTCGAATGCGAATGCAATATCGCTTTGATCCGTAGTTCGGGGAAAAATTCTGGATTTTTCATAATCACTACTCTATTGGTTCATCACAGAGAAGCTGATTGAAAATAGAGCCCTTTTTCAGAGTCTTTCAGTCATCAATTATGTTTATTAAATTCTGTTGACACCAATATTTTAAATTACAAAAATAATTCTCATGTAGATCACTATGAAATAAATTGTATGTACGACCTTACGAATTACAAATTGACCTTAAGAAAAGTTGAACTTACCTAATAATAAAGAGAGAATTTAAATTAAAAACATACTATGCACGTCAAATTTTGGAGCGGTATTGTTTGTACGAGAGATACTACACGAATATCAATTATTATGCGATGCAATATTAATTTCGTAGTTGAATATGAACCTAAACGCGTCTTATGTATTGACCGAAAACTCAAGGTTTCATGCACTAATTCTTCAATCAAAAGCATTGTGCAGCTCACTAAAGCCATCCATTGTATAAGATGGGGATAGAATTCAAGAACTACTTGTACTATGTTGAACTACTAGGTATGATATAGAGAATCATATTAGCACAGAGGCTTCTACGACTACTATCGTTTACATTGATGTATTGTCAACACACGGATGCCGTGCGTGAATCTGAATATTCATCACGTCCATAGATTACAAAGGGGCATACTGGAATATATGCCATAGCATAATGTTCAGTGAACGCCATACCGTCCAGTTAGTAAACAACACAAGTGTATGCTCGAGTGTGAACATAAATAAATAAAATGCAGCTTTATTTCTGGTATAATAAATTCATTGGATGTATGGTATAATAAATTCTACTATATTTGAAAAACAATCATAAAACAAACTACGAGAAACTTCAAGGACCCAGCCAAACTATTATTGCTATTTTATGTTATATGCCGTCATATCAAAAGTTGTCCAATATGACGAGTATGTACTAAAAGAGTACCTATTGTAGATCCGAAGTACCTTATTATGTGGAAAACTAAGAGAGCAACTATTAGAATTAATCCTTTTCTTTACCGTATAGTATGTAGAGTTCCACACGGACATGGTCGATTCTATATTTTTCTATGAAATCCAATGTTGATTTCTCCAGTCCGCTGAACACGAAACTGCACTGAACTTTCCTTTCTCAATAGAGATGCTTACGCAAACATTTTTTCGTTAATATTAGTTTAAATACAATGTTTGATAAAAATCGTACGAAATACTTAAACGTACAGTAACATAATAATCCCTTGTTATTTCTATTATGTGCAGTTAATGCCATTGAATTATAGAAATAGCTTTATATTTCTTACAACATTCACTGTACAATATAGTATGTACAACATACGTATTAACAACAATGTTGAATACAGTCAACAATAACAACAATGTAGAGATGTACAGTCTGTACTCTACATTCAACTGGAAAAGCTTATTTTATAACAATCTGCACACAGAGAAGGAATTTTGCTTCTTTTTCTTTTCTGTTACTAATAGCATCTATTTCAAAGTAGTTATTCGTTCAAAAAATAATAATGTAAAGGCAATGATATTCTAGAAGAAGAAACAGATATGTTATTAATCGTGCTCGTCGTTGAGCTACGAAAACAACTCAACTGCACAATGTTTTTAGAGGACGAGCGAGACAGCAAATAATTATCGTAAAGAAGATAAGGATGACTGTAATTAAGCGTAACACTTCTTTCGGTTAAGGACGTTACATAGATATCTATAGTATAAAATATCATTGTGTAAGTATAACAATATTAATCAGTGGATATGGCGATAGAATGAACCTGAAAGTTATTTTTAGACGAGCGCAAAATAGATATAGTTAGTAAGTAGTAGTAGGTATACCTACTGACAGATAAAGCATAAAAATCGATAAACGAACCTATGCAGTGGGCTGTATCTGCTCTCAAAGTAATTTTTATGATGAATGACGTCATAACGCCATTAATTACATCCAGACTACCTACAGTCTATTTTGTTGGAATAGTAATGATAATGAATTTCGATCATCGAAAGAACAAAACATACTTCAAAATGCTTTCATATTTCACGTAGAATTAAACTACGTGTGACGTAACACATCAGCTGAAACTTTGCATTAATGTGCAATATGTCATTAAAAAGTTAAAAATTCCCATATAGTCATGAAACTTCTACGGTGTAATATCCGTTTTCCCGCTATCACAGGTTCTTAGAAACACGTCAAATTGAGCGTAAGAAAATGGTTCCCGTTTTCCGAATTCAAGATTAAAGTGGGGTTAGCGAAGTTGATATTTATTATCTATACTTTTTAAGTTTTTACGTTCAATCCTGTAGGAACCGAAGATCGTTAGATCTCTTGGGATTTCTTTATTCACGGATAAAAGTTTACAATAGCTTTCTTCGATATTTTGCGATATAACACACAAATAACACATGTGAAAAGACCCTCATAAATGCATAAAATTTGCAAATCTTAAACCACAATCTTGTTTTAGTGTGAGGTAGGTTTTACTTTATCGACTTGATTTTATTTAGGTGTTTAATGGTGTGCTATGGAAATAAACTGCTACATTGAGTATGTAAAGTCGTCTGGCAGTCATGAATTTGCATAGCTGCTATAATGAGTCAGTAGGACAGCGATATTGTGTCCTATAACAGATCTCCAGAATTTCTTGTTGAGCTTGTTCTACGTAACGTGTTTTCATCTACTGTCACAACATTGACTTTCGTAGTTACAAACTTAAATAATTCCAGTTTTTTCCAATCACTTTGTTGCCTACTAATTCGTGTAAAAGTATTGTCGAAGTAGTCGTTTTTATATGACAGACTTAGCCATAAGCGACCTGTTTAAATAACGTTTGTTAACGTTTTTGAACATATAAATACATACATTTTCTGCTTTTGTGTGAGTTTCATTTTCCGGGTCAGTAATCCCTGCGTGCTAAACAAATGTGTTACATTGTCTCGCCAAGGCTTTGACGTTTCCTGTGGGAGGACTGGGAGGTTCTTAAAGTAGATTTAATGTCATATAAAAACGGCGGAATCGTTTTAGTTCATTATGTTGGATTACGTAATTAATTAAACTTTTCGCATTTTTATAGCTCTAAACTTCGTGAAATCAGACAAAAAATTACATCGTTAATTAATACAACACCAATAATTTAGCTGGTAATAAAGAACTTAAATAAAATAAAGTAGGTTTGTAAACCTTCCAAAGACCTTTAAAATCCACAAAATTAAAATCATGTTAATTGATCCCATTGTTTAGGAGTTCAAAAAAAAGTACCTACACCTTATTGTATAGGAAAGATTTATTTATATGTATAAAGGTATATAGGTACTTTAACATAACTATTTTTCCGGAAGTAGTAACCTTTGATACATATAAAAATTTCCTCTTAAATCTTTAATATCTCTACTGTTTCTATATGCATTATTTAAGTAGGTACTCGTACCTCTGATTTACCTAGATAACTTCGATTACGTGGTATACACGATAATAATATGCTGCATGGTTTATCTATCCCTCTTCTGATATCAAACTTCAATCGATATATTTTGTGTACGATACTCAGACGTTATTGAAATAATAGTGAAAATTGTCGTAGCAAAAGGTATTTTCAGGTAACTTAAAATGACTTCTAAAGGTACTGTGATGCTTTTGTTCACTACTCAGTATTTAGATGAAATCCTTTCTTTATATACAAAATACCCTGATATTTTGCTAAACATGCAGGAATGTTTTTATTTTATTTTTAGAACTCTACCTTCTACTTTCTCATAAAGATTTTCGATCATTACGTACCATTAGACACATAATTAATTCCTCCCTAATTATACCTACTTGTAATACGTTCTCGAAAATATTAATATCACTGATTGATTTTTAATATTTCCGAGATTTTCCGAGTGACTTTTCCTCTTTTCAGTCTTATAAAAATACAATTACAATACTGACAGCTGAACCGACAGTCAGCAAAAAAAAAACATTGCGAGAAATTCTGTTTGCATTTTGCTGACTAAAATTTTTAATTTTACGGGAATTTATTGTGTTTGGATTTTCTCTTTTAACGCAAACAACGTATCATGGAGTTAAAGTTATGCAATTGTAATTTGAAATGAATTCATTAAATTTTTATAGACTCAATCACGGTCCGAATTTACTTTTAATTCAAAGAGCAAATAAGCGTTTACTCCCTGTTTACTCTGTTATGTTAACAGTAAATTGTATTAAATCACAGATAAGTTATCGATTAAAATTAATGTTTATTTATTATTAATAATTTATTATTTAATAATATCGTTAATTTATTAACGACCAAGGCAGCTACGAGAGTTTTGTTGGACTAAAACAATATGGAAAGCTTTACACTACTTCAAAGAGTCATTATACAATGACTGCCATTTACCTATTAATGGACGTCGAATCCATTTGCACTTAGCCTTGTACAGCTTAATATCTGGCGCATGTCGAATCTATGTACACCTACTGATACGTGTAGGTTTCAACTATCGATCTCTTTGTAACAATAATGCATGTTAGTACGAGTTTGAGATTGGGCATAGTTAAAGTTTGGTTGAAGAAGTGCAGAAAACAAAATCATCATACTTAATAAAAATGTTGATTGACTGACAGACACGCTACAGCCTAAACGGATAGACCTAGAAGCATGAAACTTGGCACAGAGGTTCCTTCTAGAGTGTAGGGGAGCAATAAGAACGGATTTTTGGAAATTCCCACTTTAAGGGGGGGAAATAGGGAATGAAAGTTTGTATGAAAATTAAAAAAAAATTAAAGCAAGCAGTTTGCAAATTAGTATTTAGGTTTTCGATACTAAGCTAAGAAGTGCGGATTTAAAAAAAATTAGGAAATTAACCCATAAGGGGGTGAAATAAGGGATGAAAGTTTGTATGAAAATTAACCAAATTTTAAAGCTAGCAGTTTTCAAATTCGTATTTGGGTGCATGGTTGAAAAGGATGAAGAACCTTATTCAACGGTTTTTTTAATCAACCCTTAAGGGGGTAAAAATCACCGCAAAACTATAATTTACGCAAGCAAAGCTGCGGGCAACTACTCGTATTTAGATAAATTCGATTTAGGATATAAAAACACGCTATATACGACATCACTTTTGACATACGTCAGACGGAAGGCCCCATTGACAGATGAGATAGTACGTAGGAACTGACAAGTATATCAAACTAGTTTTCAGCCCGCGGCTTCGCCCGCGTGGAATCCGGTTATATCGCGCGCCTTTTTCGCAATAAAAAGGATCCTAAGTCCTTTCCCTAGTTCAGTTCTATCTTCATACCGAATCTCATCAAAATCGGTTCAGTAGTTTAGGCGTGAAAGCGTAGCAGACAGACAGAGTTACTTAGGGAGGGATTAATTAATAAGAAGGTAAAGTTTATAAAAAATATATAACAGGAAAAGTTGCTTACATAAGTTTACAGTTTACACGTAGTACATTCTACAAGCACTGTTTAGCCTAAAAACCGCTGCGTGCCCGTTTTAAGGAGAGGTTTTAAGCTCAAAAGGCGTTGTAAGAGCTGCTAAATGTACCGCATGAAAACTGCAAATGGAGTGTAAAAGCAACTCAAGCAGTTTGCTTTAGGGATATTAGAGATTGTACCTATTTGTAACAGACACAAGAATTAAAATCGATTGAAGTAAACTTTGGGTACTTAGGATTGTAGGGATGGCGTATAAATATAATTTGTTACGTTCATGTTCTTATTATTAGGTAGGTAACTTATTACAGGAACTATGACCTTTACTTCTAGAAATATTGATTGGTAACTAATTAATTCTCGTTTTTACATATTTATTCTCATGAAAAAAGCTTGTACCTACTTATCACTTAGCCAACTTAACAACACAAAGTACCTACGGGTACCTAGTTAATGTCATTATACTTTCCGGTGTCCAAAAAATATCATCTTTAGAATTACACTTTACAAAGAAGTACAAGTATCGATCAACAATAACGATAAAACAACGTAACAATAATAAATACTGAAATGGATACGGATGTATCGGATCCGTTTTATTAAATAAAGTCTCGTATTTCAAGACATTTCTCCATTATTTATTATCACGTAAGAAATACATTACCGACAATATAACCTAAAACCCTTTCCGTTTCAAATGACAACGGTTTTTCGAGAAAGGTTAAAATGGGTAACCCTTATCGTTATTTTTTCGTACTATCAATCTTCACTAAACCGATGACTATTACGTACAACGTACCCAATACATGTGATTTATAATACCTACTACATATTTCGTTTATTTAGAATCCAAAGTTTCTGTTTACCTGCCTGCTACGATTCTGTTATTCCCTCAATTTCCCTCTCTTGTTTAAGTTTATAATTATAAATTAATATAAAATAAAAGGTCGCATCGAGTAAGTGTTATTTTTTAACATTTAAAATATCCAAGTTGTTTTTAAAAGTGTCCAAATTTAATGTCTCCAATTATTTAATAATGTTTTAGTTACATCCCTATTTTGTTTATTATTTATGCCGTAGGTACAGTACAACTCATTAATTAATTAATACTATGTTAAATTTATCATTATGTTTTTCTCGTACATCAATATAGTTTTAGCAGAATTACCTACTCTCCGCTCAGAGGATCAGGAGCGTTGCTTGGTTCAATAATGTGCGAGTGAGACTTCAAGTTTTGTTGACAAACTTTCTTATCTTGTTATCAAACTAAAAGGTTGTGACAAACGTACTCGCTCTTTTGCGTTCTTCTTTCGTTTTTGTATCATTAAATTGGTGTAATTACCTAAAATACCATTGTAGAAATCTTCAGAAATTAGCTTTATAGAACAGCCTTAAAATTTCTAGTACACGGTCTACTTAGTAATGTAACGTTATGAGAACAAGTAGATCTCTTAATATGTAATTCACTGGTCCAATGCGATTGTAAATGAAAACGGAACAAAACAGGAAACGGATGCGAGTTGTACTGATAATGTGAACACTGTCGCTGAGGCAAGGGCGCTACAGCCTTGAGTTTATTTTTAGAAAATCAAATTACCCGATAGAAACTTTTTCCCCTTCACACCATTATACCTAATTTATCTTTGGAAATTAAATGATACAAAGTCCGTAGTACGTTAGGTAATCTAAGTTAGAAGTTCGTGCAAGACCACGCTGAATATACTTGTATCTATAATATTGTATCTACTATGCCTATACCTTGTATCTATACCTTTGAAGTCTTTTGTAATTTAAATAAAAAAACACGTTTTCTTAACAGAAGGATACCCATAATAATATTTCCTTTTCACTTTACCAAGATTTAGTTAAAACTCGCTAGAATATTATTATTTATAACTTAATCCTTGGGTCGCTTTGTATCCTTGTCCGTATTTGCATGGTAATGGATATATTCCCACAGGAATTAGAGACATAGTTGGTATGAAAGTTACGATAAAAGTTTATTAAAATGATAGAAATGGTGCGTTAAAAAGATAACATTAGCTTAGTCGATAGGTATAAGTACCTAAAGCCTAAAAAATATTTTAAAATAAAATTCATGTTCCTACCGATATTAAATCAGGTAACAATAGAAATTCTATTTTGTTATTAAGAAATTACCCGGAAAAAATTTATATATCTACTCGTACAATAACAAATGAAAGAATAATTATAAAAAAAATTATGTTCATACTAAACAATAAATATACTTAAAAGTTATTTTTTCTCACATCTACAAAATGTAAACAACGCTGTACATTAGGAAAACTTTCCCGCGTCTTTAAAACTTGAAAAGTAAAAAAAATTGGTACTTACTTGGCTCGCAAGGAAAGTTGCCGGTCATTAGGACACACAAATTTATTTGCCTTATTTTGATAATTCATTGCACTATTTACAAAATAACACTTAAAAATAGATATTTTCCGGGATGAGCTCGGCCCGCGCGTCCCTGCCTGTTGATTCCATCCAACTGTTGCTTTGCTTTACTTTCGCAAGCAGACTTTCTATTAATCGATATTTCTACGCTCGTTTAAAACATTACATATGGCTGTAAAATATTTTGATGTATCAACTAGTTTTCCAATTTTTTTATCGTTAAGTTAGCTGAATTCATTATTAAATTTTCAAATAAAATTATACTTGGATCAAAACAATTTTGTTAACATGCAAGACATTATTTCGTTGATTATGATTTTATTTTTTGCTTCTATTGTATTTACATTTCGATTCAATTCACAAAAATATGCATTATTTACAGCCTGAATAAAATATTCAAGGAATGAGGAAATTATATGAGTAGTTAAAAAGAGGAGTTTTGTTTCTTTCTAACCATTTGTTATCGAGAATTTCAGGAAAATAACGAATAACTACTTATATGAAATCGTTATTCGTTGATAACGATTGTTATGTCGTTGTTGGATCGGTTCTAAGATATTTTAATATGCGATCATGAATATAACTAAAATATTTGCTACATAGAAAACTGTCTAAATCGATTATATATAATAATTAATTCAATGCATTTAATGAACATTTTACGAAATTCAAATTATCACTAATTAAAATTATGTTATATTTGCTAAAAATAGATTTGTAAATTTATAATTAGAAGAAAAGATTTATACGGTCAAAAGGATTTTTGAGTTTGAAAAAAGATAATAATTATAATTATGTACTTAATGTTAAAATATACAAAATGTTTCAACTTTAATAAGTACATAATATATAAAGTATAATACAATTATCATAAATTTTCTCTTAACTATGCAAATTTTAAGCAAAGAAGAGGGGAAAAGTGTTGTACGTGTGAAAAAAAAACAAGTATCAGATACGATTAAAACAAAGTTATTTGTCGAAACGACTTTTAGTAACGTGTTATCGTTTAATGTTATTAACGTGCAGCTATAGTGTTGCATCACCTCACTCGGACTTCACTCAAAGCGTTTGACATTTCAAAATTTGACATTTCTCTTTTTCAGTAATGATGGCGCACTTGTTAGAGGTGGTTAGTTTTCAGTAACTGTGAGTTTAATTTGTGCGGTGGGGTGAAAATAAAGTTATTGATGCCGTATCACAGGCGCTTCTCCGCCAAGATGCCGGATTACGACGACGAAGTGACGGTCGTCGATGTGTACGATCTGGCGTCGGATATTGGAAAGGAATGTGAAATAATTATCGAGAAATACGGCCCTGACGCTGTTACAGCTATGCTGCCGAAGGTAATCAATGCTTTGGAGCTGCTGGAGAACTTGGCAGTGCGGAACGAGAAGGAGAATCAAGCACTGCAAGAACTGACAGCAAAGATATCGCAGCTTGAAAATGATAAGATCGAGAAGGCAGAGTATAGACAACGCTTCGAAAAGGTAAATGTTTGAGGTCATTGTTATTTGGTGATTGAATTGTAAGTACGTGTTGGGGCTAGCGCACGAAATGTACGTAGTTTCGACATCACTGCGTGTATCAGGTTCCCTTGCAAAACTGGAAACTTAGGCTGATATTTGTTGCGCGACATTGACACCACTAATAATTACACTATTCACACTAATAATATGATAATTAAGATTTGTAAAACGAGAACATAATTCGTAGACACGCTATTTATCAGAGTTACTGTCTGATGTAATATTGTTTTTGTTGCATTTCAAGATAAAGCATCTTAAGTATTTGGACGGTCAATTTAAAGATTTAAAGAAGAACAGTTTATTTACATTTAAGTACAGTTTAATTTTCTAAATTTTTGGAATGTAAAAGTTCTCTGATTTTTTCACTGTTTAGTTTTTGTTTGTGTTTATTAGAGTCTAAAGAATCCTCAACTATGCAGTTACGATAGAATGACAACATCCTGTGAGTCACTGTGTTTAAGAAGATCTTTTCATTGTTGTGAATACTAATGGCTGGCAAAGATTGATTAAGTAGTGTAGATTGCACAGATAAAGGTACATAATGTTTAAAAAAAACTAGGTACAGTATGTTTGTAATCCGTATTCTAGGAGTATAATTTTGAACATCAGTCATATAAAAAATACTAACAAAAAAAATTGCTACAAACTATGATAACGGTATTTTGTATTTAGAGATGTCAAAACACATTGATATACTGTATGTCCCCAAAGCATCAACACATAAGAAGCAACATTATGTTTATTGATATCAATCTTATCATATTAAACGATTGTGGAATGAGTTAACTTTTAACGTTGTTTTAAGAGATGCATTATTATAATAGTAACAATTATTCATCTGTGGTTCACTGACCACAGATAATCCCTGGACATATTTATAGTGGTCTGTAAAACTATCCAAAAATATTATCTAAGAGGGACCCACCTTGACTTCATAAGAATGCAACTAAGTTGTTTTTAAAACAAATAAAGTCTTCTTATGTTGTTGAATGACAATGTAATCTTATCCTACTTATTACTACATATTGCTTTTTAGTTATTGTTAATACTAATGTTTTCTAATGAAAATATGACAATGTATGTCTAAATAGTACATGGTTCATGGTAAGACAGAAATGTATATTGTCAAGAATGATATCTGTAATAGACCATAAGGCTTAGGGTATAGATTTTTTGGTCATTTATGTACAAAAGCTTGGTAGAAAATACCATAAATCTTTTCTTCGGTATGGTAATTCAATAAACACTCCATGAAAAACTTTGCAGATAACCATTGCTTATCCAAACCTTGGCTAGTAACCACAAGTGCATGGTATTTTAAAGACAGTAAAAAACTAATTTAGCAGAAACTTGCAGTAATTACTAGTAGATGCATAAACATTAAGTAATTTCACTTGCATTTGTAGAATAATTGGATTGATTTATGATTGATTCATATCTTGTATTGTATCTCAATATTACAGCAATCGTAAGAATGTTACTAATACTTTACAAAGTCATTCTAATTATTTACATTTGTATCATGTCTTACATAATATATCAATCAAACAATAATAATAAAAAAATTATTATAGTGGCAACTTTAATTTAACATTTAGCAATAATTCTGTACAATTCCTACATGATACTCTAATATGAAGACAGACATTAAATAATTCTAAAAGCATTGTATTTTTTTTTGTATTTGGTCTAGTGAAAGGTATAGACAAAAATTATACATGTTAGTATATACCTGTTGTATATCAGCACCATTAACAATAATCTTTATATTAAGGCCCACAAATCCTACTACATTATCATCATTCCGTATAATTCTACATCTAATATTGACCCCATTAGTTTTATTTTTCGGTACTTTGTATTTAGGAATATGGATTGCCATTGAGTACTTACATTATGTTTGTTATCTTAATTATAATCTCTAGAGATAATAAAAAAAAATGGCCTAGTACATATTTGGCTTGCACTTAGGGAATTTGTAGGCTAAGCAATATGGAAAAGACATGTTTCTTGTATGATTATTCATAATGTATTGCTTGAAATTATTCATTAGGTGCTCAACCACATAAACATCCATTATCCCAGGGTATGGTATAACGAGGATAAAATATATCGTATGTCCTTCCTCTAGATAACTACCCATTTGCCAAATTACAAATAAATTGATCCAGTAGTTTAGGCGTGAAAAGGTAACAGACAATTATTAGTTACTTTCTTACAGTTATTATGTTAATTTAAAAAAATTGTGATTGCTAAAATTTTCATTACAAACGATCCGACATTTAGGTACTTAGTGCCGACGAGTAAAAAGTACCAAATGAAATTGGCAATTTAGAGGAGTGCAAAACGAGGCTTGGGGCGAATTTTAGGTTATAAATGGCCCGGGCGGACATTCCGTCCCCTAGCTGCTATGATATCATTGCTATTTGTACAATATCTATGTTGTACTTTTTAGTCTTGGTTATCCAAATGAGAATCGTTTAACTAACCTCAAATTGTAAAAAAAACGCTATATAATTTTCGTATTCATCTTGATTTTAAATTAGATTTTAACCAAGGTGGACGATGATAAGTGATAAGGCATCTCAAAATAAAGCATCATACAACTTGATACGATGCTGA
>LGAG01000824.1:230261-272003 GCA_001278395.1 Lerema accius | reverse complement strand
ATTTATTTTACTGTTTTATTATAGTATAGATAATAGTTCAATCTGGTAATGTTGAAATAATTTATATTATTCCCAAGGAATTTGACTTCTTGCCTATTTCTAATTGAGTTTCGTTTTTGCTATGTTAGTATAATTAAATAGCTTTATTTATTATCGTACATATCTAAAAAAATATCTAATTGGCTTGCCATGTTTACTGTTATCTTTTCTCGTTACTATCGAAGTATGTATTGTTATTGTAATATTGTTGTTGAATGCACAAAAAATGTTTCCATTGATACCAATGTATCAGTTTAGTGGAAGTGTTTAAACTCATGAAATCATACCGCTTAGTCTTTATGGATAAAGAAATAAGATCCGTTTTTGATTGAATTCAGGTATTGTTTAGATATTATACCTACCTAATCAAGTTTATTATGAATTGATTGAAGGTGTATGCGCATCGCACGAACATACGTACCTACTAGTAATTATGGATTATGATTACGTACCCATAGTATGTACAATGATGTTGTGTTGTAGTCGTATCTTTCAGAATGATGAATAGATTATATTGAAAAATACTTATTAATTTTCATGGAAATTAATGGAAGGACTAAAATATTTTTATTTCGTGTAATTTATTTTTGATTTCAACATTTGATCATAAGCATTCATAATATAACGTCTTAATTTAGTTTGAAACGTATAAAACCATCTACCTATTATGATTCAATTTAAAATTCTCTTGATGTAGAAACCTTTTAATTTTAAGACTACTTTCACCGCACAAAGCGCCTTTAAATTAATTCTCTTGTATCGGAGAACTGCTGAGTTAGGGCGAAGTTTTCCCAAGGACGACTGAGAAAATTATATCGTCTCTTCGAACTATTTTAATATCTTCAGTTAAATGTGGAATATACGAGAAAGTTTACCTTTGAATTGAACAGAACTAGAAAGCCTTGTAGGCTGCAGTATGCGATGCAGTATTTATTCGTGCTCTTCGTCTATGTTATTAATAACTCTTAGGAAAATTCCAGTTTCATATACCATCGTGTTGCTAGTAGTAATGATGGGCATGTGATAAACTTTGTGGCTTACTGAGTGGCAACTTTTCTCGTAATTGAGACATGAAAGTCATGAATTTATTATCTAAGTGTAAATCTGTAACAGGCCTCAAAAACGTATCTGCGGTACATTTATGACGAGATAGAGGATACAATCGAACATTGCGAGAGTTCAGAAATAGTCTCACATAGCTGTATTCCAGCTATCTATAGAGCTTTCCCGATTTTAAGACTCACTATACTTTGGCAAAAACAAACGAAACGTATACGGGAATTTCTATATTGTAGGCTAATAATAAGGAACAAACCACGGAATCGTATATACGCGCTTTAATATTTCGTATTATCGAACATAAAGATGTAAGGTTAAGAACACATATGTGAATAACAACCAATGGTGTAGATAACCTGGTAATATAATATTTGCGTTTTCCTTGTGCTATAACAAACGAGCTGACAAACAAACTTCGATTTCATGGACCACTAACACTTATAGTTTTATTTACTGCGTACAATGTAATTAGGTATGAAAAGTCAATAAAACGTTATCTCACAGTCCTATAAAAGGATACAACTCTTATATTTAATCGTTAACGTAACTTTTTATAATTTTTAGGTTAAAATTAAGTCATAAGTTTTCAAACATTTTAATATTTTAACTACGTTGCCAAAATTTCAACATGCAATTGCAATTAGCGTGGTGGGTGTAAATATCGATTCAAGAGGGCTCAAAGCGAAACCTATATAGTTCGGGCGCCATAACGAGGCTTCGGTTCAAGTGAAATGAAATGCAGTCGAATTCTGTAATGGAGCTCTATTTTTATATCAGCATGTCGATATTATTTTTCAGCTTTAATTTTTTTCAGTATGAATATTTTAATTTAGTTTGTAGAGGGTTATGCAACGATTTGATAGCATTATGAGTACTGTAACTCAACTAGCAGCCTATTAAAGTTATTGTTTTTTTTTAATAATATTGAGCCTATGTCACTAAGCAACAAGCATTCTACTGGAGAAAGAATTCGTAAAATCAAATAGATTAACTATCTACGAACAATTTCAATCACTCATAAACCCTTGCATATAAATTATTATTAGTCAGTGTAGATTTGTCATTAAAAATATAAATGTACAAGACACGTTAGTCGTTGTGTTTAGTTGTACCTAATATCAGTGTTAAAATTATTAATGATCTGCAATTTGGAGGAAAAATAAATGTTATCAATGACGTATAGTGGCTGTATACAGTGCGAGGCCTTTTACTAATTCATTGTCTTGGTTGAACCAGCTTACGAATGCAATATTGATATTGCCATTCAAATTTAATATTTACATCAAATATGCCATACCTTAGAATCGCAATATAGTGTGCTATAAATAAAAAGTAGACATGGTAATGTCACGCGAATTTCTGATGTAACTTCATAATATGAAAAACTCGTTTTCTTACGCGAGGCAGGTTTATTTATGTACCTAATAGAAATTTTACTTAAAAAGGTATGTTTGGTAAGGTTACGTTTGATGAAAACTAGTAACTAAATCGAAATTATTATAAGTAGTTGAGGATAGAATTTTCATAGAAATGCGCATGTGAATTTCTAGTAAGTATTATAATAAAAAAAATATTCATTTTCTCAAGTATTTACAGTCCAATGGATTATGAACACTGAACAGTATAAATTAAAAACTTTCGTCTCGTCGCTGCTGTTGAGCCGTTGAAAAATGTGAACTTAATATAAATCATGATTGAAAAGTCCATTAACCTGTTTTTTAATAGGGTCAATAGCACCAAGGTACTCGGGCCCACTCTGAAAGTTTTATCATCGAGTCGCTTTCAGGTGAATTATACCGCGGTTACCCACTTCAGGCTTTCAGCCCCAGCTTTTTGCAATGTAGTTTTAGACGTTCAAAGTGGTTGGAAGTACTCTTTATATTTACAGTTTTATTTTTAATTCATAATGTCTTACTTCGCTGTGTGAACTTGTCTGCGTTAGTTATACGAAGAGACAAGTGTTTAATACAGGCGCTTTAGCTTTATGAAGAGTATTGTACGCGAATGTACTTCGTCGGTTTTATTCAAGTCGTTTCAATAGGCCAAGAGACAAAGTTCTCGAGCTATTCATAACGTACTGTCGTGTATCTAGCTGATAAGACAATTTAATAGTGCACATTAAAAGCTAGGATCTCCAAGAAATTATACACAAAAGTAATCCACGACATATTACTATTCAATAACCCATATACGACTATGTTACGAACGGCTACTCGTGTGATATTGAATAAATTTTCAAAGATGTCATATTTCAGTTTATTTCATACTCTTAGCTGTTATGTCAATAGTTGTGTGTCCAAAAGCATCTATGAATTTTTATGCTTACAATTCAAAATAATGTTCAGTGTCGCGAAGAAAATACTATAAGTTCCGTTTTGTAAAAATTCAGTCGGTAAATGTTCAGATGAATGAATTTGTTTTACAGTGAGATATTATTATGACGAATAATGTTTGTGCGGCATTGATACTTATTGTTTTATCGGATACTAAATAGCCTGATAAGTTAAAATTTAAAACGCATATCCTCCACGGTATCTTACCCATCAATTATGACCCAGATAATCCAGAATGTTCTATAACTTAGGCATTATCTTAATCACGTATTTATGTCAGTTTCTGCGATATTTATATTGTGTAGCATTTACGTTTATCGAATTTTTAACCATTTTGTAGTATCTATATTATCTTAAGTTATATTTCGATTTATTTTGTTGTTATAGAGACGTGTCTTACTTTAGCTGTTTTGATTAATAGTAAAATGTTATTATTTAATGTGTGAATTAAAAGATTTAACGACAACGTTATAGTATTTTTTACTGTGACCGTTGTGTGTTTATAATGTGACCGTTAAGTTACTAGGAGATACGTTGTATGTGTTGAAACTGATTTAAAAATGGCAATTTTGGATTCTTTGCAGTTATCAAATCAAGTGGAGAAATTGGCGCAGGTCAGCCGTGATCTTCGACGGAAACACAAGCAACTACAAAATCAGGTAAGAATGGCATTCATTAATAATTGTAGTATTAGCAACTCGCAAATTGCAACTTCTTTTTGACCTACTTAGTAAATAACCTTGCTTTTCATTCATCGAAGGAAATCGATATCTAGAATACCTTTTAATTTTATGTTTTATGATACGAGGATTGTAGTTTCAGATATCATCTTTATTTGATAAAGATCATTGCGATTGTGATTCGTAATCCAAATTAGGTTATCTAAAAAAATCACGTGTTTATTAAATTAACTAGCAATATAATAAACATAGGTACATATGACAATACTTATAGATGTGTTTATGATATAATACGTAATTATGACGTCTGTGTTATGTACAATACACAAATGTATTCCAGATGCGTTTAGTATGCGAGGAGCGCACGGAGCTGACCGCAATAGTTCAGTCGCAGCAGCGGGACATCGCCGCGTTGCAACAATCTGATGCACAGAACAAGGTACACTAACTAAGGAATTAGCGCTGTAAGGATCGGGTGCGAATTTGACAATATATTGCTAACTAGCTGCAAAACTGTATTCGGCGATTCTGTAGTTTATCATGAGCTTATAGTCGGCTTGGACATTGACATATAAAGGAGATCGATTCGGATAGGATGCCGATGTAAGCTCGGATATGGGATGTATCTAGGTTTTAGTCGTTGGGGCGCCACGACCTAACATTACTAAACTTTGTAAATGCGCCGCGGTCTATAACACCTTGAGTTTAACATTCACAATCTTTAACTTTGTCTACTTATTTGACTAACTATTAATCAACTCTTCCAACAGTGATATTAACTGTAAGCTTCAGAAATAGGTTCATTAATTTCTCGTACCTCAACATACTCACCTACGTTTATAATGTTGGTAGAAGTGCACAGCATGCGGCGCGGCGACGCCGGACGGCGCCGACGACGAGGACCAGTCGTCGAAGCCGACGTACAGCGTGCGGGACATGCGCGCCATCCTGCACGAGCGGAACGAACTCAAGCAGCGGCTCAAGAGGGCCGAGGAACAACTACAGGCGGTGCACGTTGAGTCGCAGCCAGACAGGTAATAAACGGTCATACCCCAATAGTAGGATTCCCTGTCTTGAGTGCCATGTGATTGATAAGGGAAATTTGCATTCGTCATTCAAATTTCCATTGAACAGGAGAACGGCATGGTAACTATTGCGCCAGTGTTCGTTGATGTTTGAACTACGGTTGATGCGGACATTGATATTTACCAGCCGGTTATATGGAACGCGTCTAAAATCTATTGTTTCATTAATGAGTTATGACCATTTCGGGCCACAGAGTCGATCTTTTAGTAGTATTATTTATTTCCTTTGACTCTAAAATTATACATAGAAGTAGGAAATGGCTCAAGTTAGTTGAGGAAGAATTAAGTGGTGTAGCCCGACTGGTACGACTACTGTTATTCAATACAACGATTAGGAAGCGATTTTATTGCCTCCTCGTACCAGTTCAGGCCTAATCCTATTACATGACACGAATGATGTGAACCAAGCAAATTGCTTTTTGTCCTTAATACGATGGACATAAAGCTCTTTTACGATATTTAGATGGACTCAATTTACGTCATTCTACGAAATAACGTCGCCCCATATGGGGCAAATATTACAGTCATAAGTGCTCGTTCTTCGTACGAATATGCTGCGTCAAAAAATATAATGTACAAAGCAAAGCATAGCTTTGCTGCCGTTTGCTGCACCACATTTGTCATTGTTATTTTTTAATACCCTCCAATTTTCAGCAGTCGGGTTTTTTGCTTCCGGTTTTATAATTCTATGAGCCTGGCGCAGACGTTCGGAATCTGTCAGATTCTGAATTTAACCTAAGAGTAGGGAAGAGCAGGGTAGAAAGAGCCAGGGGTAGCTTGTATCGACGCAAATATTTCCTTAATAGAAAAAGACTTACCCCTGGCTTTTACAACACCGCTTTCCTAACTAGAAATTCAGAATCTTAAAAATTCGGGACGTTTGCGGTTTGCGGGCCTTTAAGCGGCACAAACGCAAACGGAATGAGTAAGCTAATGGATGGTATTCCAGCACGAGCTCAGACACGTCGCCGTCGGTGAGCACGACCACGGTGGAGGAGGAGGAGGCGCCGGTGCAGGGCCCGCTGCCCGCGGAGCCCGACGACGCACCATGGAAACGAAACAGTGGCATCAGGAAGTTGTGAGTATACCACCTTCACTGTTCATTGCAGGTTCTGGTCTGGAATCCAATTACCGTTTCTAACTAATGAAGGAATGAAATGCAGATTAGTTTTTAGTTTAACGGTGTACCTAAAGTGTCGGATAATTCTGCGCACTATTGCTTTTGGTGTCTGAAGTTTGATTATAAACATGCGGTAGATAAATTACCATAGCAATTTTATATGCACAAATGTAGTGAAGTAATTTTAACTGATTTTTAAATTAATTTTTTTGCACAAAGTAAAATTATAACATGCCTTAAACTTAATACGGTTTTTTGCAGGACTAATTGAATTTATGCTTACTTTTCATTATTTTCAAAATGTGCTTTTGTTCGAGAATTTGCATTATATAATGTGGGAAATATCACAATATATCAGTAGTAACGCGCAGGGTTATCTAGCAAGCAGTTTGCACGGGATTTCTTGACCGCAGTGAAACTAAATACAGAATGGTATAAACTACGTTTGAAATTGACTTGTGTGGTGTGGTATACGTCAGCATGTATTCGGCGTGACATCAATATTTCATATTAATATTGCACGCTAGCCAAATGAATATTTAATACTCACAGATATCTATTATTCATTGAAAGACCTCAAAGTAACCTGACGACGATGTCATTGTATAATCTGTAAATTTGTTATTTCATGATTTTGTGTGATATATGAAAACTTCTACGAATATCCAATACTCCATGCTTCTACACTTTTAACACTGCAATTGGCTAGTTGACTAGATTTAAAACCCATTTAATCTCTAACTTTAGTACCTTATTTTATATTTAAAAATCTACTTTTTTCTGAAACTCACAATTTCCTTACTATTTGTTAACCAATTTTCATTACTATTTTTAACCAATTATTTGTCTCAAAACGCTCAAAATTGTCACGGCTTATTTGATGACGTCACGTCTTAGGAAAACAAAAAATCTCATCGAGTCGACAAAGAGAGAAGAGTTTTTTTTTCTCTGTCCACATCTGTTTGGTGGATGTTGATAACGTCATACGTGCTGAATACACAGTTTTGGTGAATTTATTTTCTGAAACTATAAAAATACATAATATTATTTTTTATTATAAATAGATTTGTTTTTTTGTTTTCTCCATATTATATCATCATAGTGGACTAGCCAATTGAGTGTAACTTAACTAGGTCTAACGCTTTTTTACCAGTACTCCATTTCTTTACTGTTTAGGTTCAATTTTAATGTCACGGTTCACTTTCTATGTGCAGTGTCGATTTATGATGGCGAATTGAAGCTTTTACTGAACTTGCTTTAATTGACATCTCTTTATTATACAACAGGCTTAACATTTAACTGGCCCAATATCATATTATGCACATATTTTATTCGCTTAGAATATTATTTTACATACAATATAATTACAGAAAAAATCTACTATAGTAAAAATACTTTAACTTTGAATAGTTTTTTTTTATCACAACTCTGACTTTATATCACTGGTAAACCATAATAAAACTATTGAAAGTCGACATGATTATATAAAGAGATATCCTTAAAAAATAAGGTTATATTATACATTTTTAAACATGATAATTATGAGGTTTGTGTAATAGAAAATTATTCTTTTCATACTCTCTGTGAACTGACCAGGATACCAGTGTAAGTTGCATGAAAAATGGGACATTTTGTAATTGACAGCCCAGCAATTTGCATGGTTGAAGTATAGCGGCTATATAGTTAGCGTAACTTGAATAATTATAATAATATGATTTTTATATTACGCAGATAAATAATGGAATATTGAATTAATTGGGTGGGAATTATTTAGTCACAATTTTATACAATATTAAAACATTGATTATGACTAAGTAGCATATTGAGAATGATAAAGATATACATACTGTTATAGTCAGGTATGACTATCCCAATATGTCTTACAAATATGAATGAATGAACGAATATATACTTGGTGAAGCTGCAATTATTAATCACCATGATTGGTAACGTAGACTAATTTAATAGTTTTACAGAGGGTTGCATGTGTATAAAAAATTATTATTGGTGTAATATTGAAAAGCCTATATAACAAAGTAAAGCTTAAAGCCAACAGAAAAAAAGCCATAAAAGTAGAATAACGTTTAGAAGGTCGATATTGTCAAAGGTAAGTTTAATATACCAAGAGCGTTTCGGCAGATTGTAAATTAGCAATCAATTTTAAAACTGATCTTATGCGTCAGTTTCTTTGTTGTTCCCAATATGCAAAGAGCATCGGTAGCTAAAAAACTAACACAATTACATTATTTATACATAACGGAATTATTATATCGTCAATAAAATATGTATAAACGAAATTATTACATAATATCAATGGGGAAGGATGTATTGTTCTTTGCAGTACCTAACTCACTTATACAGATTTAATGACTTATTGTTGACACATCATTTCAATATTCAATTAATACTTTTCAATATCAATTAACTATTGTTATCTCTATCATGATTGTATATTCGAAATTATGTCCAAAACCAAAATAGAAATTATGTGTCAAACATAAATATCCACAATGATGATTTCGCATACACACTCGTGCATTCGCTTTAAATTGGTTCTGGTACATTTTTCTCGGTTATTTATATACGTATAATTATGAAAGTATAATTATATTATTTGGGTATTTAAAACGATGCGCATGATGAGTTCGTCAATACCTACATATCAAATAATTTGGCTTACTTGTTTTGTTCAAAATTGTTTTCTTTTTTATTATTTGTTTTTAGGTGTGTGATTGTTTAAACTATGTGGAAAATGAGACCAGGGCCGAAAGAGATCTCGCATTGTACACGAAACAAATTGAACACTAAGCACGAGGCACAGTCAGCAATAAGCATGAAGACCGAGACCGTAACACTTACCTATGACGCTTGACCGCTTCTCAGTGTTCCTTTTTTAATTTCAGTTGTTTTGTTTTTTTATTACTCTTTTTTTCATATAACACAAAAGCACCAGAATTAATGTCTTAATCAATTTCCATTCTTGAATCATTAATCACATCACGATGTCGATAACTCAGGACTAACAATATACGTCCTGTTGCCATTTATAGTTTTAATAATTTTGTTTTTAAGTTTTGTGATACTGTTTTTAGTCATTTGTTTTAAGTGCCAGGAGTTACTTTTTATGACGTATTTTAGTTGTTTTTTTTTTAATTTTTTTTTGTTCTATTTTTGAAGTAATAAAATCATACATAGATCAAGGTGTTTGTTTTTTTATTTTTGTTTGTGTTATTATTGTTTTGTAACATGTCCCCGATTGATGGAGTGTGTGGTTAGGTTTCGGCTGCTGACGTCACGCGTGGAAGGTCGCCGCTCGCCGCCGCCTCGGATCTCTTTCGGCCCTTGGTACTGAGTGGGACTGTCAGGTATTGACGACTGGATAGTGGTGGTCGAAATAATGCTGTTACACTAACTGGTTTTTTATACCGGTTAAAATAACGATATGTATTGTCAAGATAGCCGTTTTGATCGCGGGTGTTCTGTATTAGTGACAAATATTCTAAAATTCATAGTTAATTGAATAATAATTAAAGTGCTGTGAAATTTTACTTAGGGATTTCCATTTTATTTACTAATTAAAAATATATGAATATAAATGATGCAAATTATTGGTTTATATTTTGTGCACTTAATAATTGCTGATGTAAATTAAATAAAGCTTTATGTGTAATCCACACTAGATACAATTAAAATTAAAAATTAGTAAAACAAAAAAAAACGGAATTACTAATAAATTAGGTGTGACAATATTTCGACCACCGACTATGTGTGTCACGAGTGTACCCGTGTGTCGCAATGGGAGCTTCGTGGGGCTGTGCTTAGCTGAGCTGACCTCTGCCTAGGTGGTCGTCTGTACACTGCTACCCATATCTTATATATCCTCTAGTCTCTAAACAAAAGACTGCAGACAAAAACTTTTTCGTTAGAGTTCACGCCAAACGATACCTTCAAATCCATGTCAACTTCAAATGATAAATATAACAGAAAAATGTGATATTCATAATGAAACGTGCACTGTAACTCATCTTTGATTCGAATATAATTAAGTTTTAATTATTGAAGCGTTTTTAGTATTGTCCTCTATGAAACCAACACTTTTGTGATATTTGTTACTAATATTTAATTTAACATTTGTTATACAAGAAAAGATTTTGTGTCTATTTTCTACTTATAAATTTTAATAATTACAGTAGGAGATGTTGCCTGCTCTAAATAAGTCGAGACGAGTTATATAAAAATTTTAATGCCCTAATAAGTGTCTCAATTGGTACAGACGATTACTGTGGTTGTATAACCTGCTTACGGAGCTTATAATTTAATGGCCTTTCTAATATTTGAGCATCACACATAACACTTTTACTTTAGAAAAAATGCATTACGTGACATAACCCACTTCTATGGTATTTTTTATCACGCTCTAGCTGTTTGAAGAATAACATCATAAGTGACTAAAGAGGTATCTAAATAAATGTCAAAACCCTATAGAGGTATAGTAGCTGCTTGCAATTTCATCAATAAAACTAATATGATGTAGGCATTTAAGTCATATTGTCTTCTATAGCAAAAATACATGTAGGTACCTACCTTGCAAGTATACCGAACATACATCACACAAAAAAAATCATAATAACGTGCTCATCGTATCATGATACATCTGTGAGTAACGAAAATAAATGTACTTTTTTAAGCCAATAACTGTCTTAACCAAAGATATTTGTTACAAAAATATAGTTGTCTGCCTACACCACACTGAACACATTATTGGTTCCACAGTTTTCGCAAGCTCTTTGCGGAGTCTGGTATCACCGTGGGCACGTTCCCTGGACGCTCATTATCCTCGCTCGCCGGCAAGATGGCCGCGCCCGGTGGCACCACCTCCGCCCCCGCGTAGAAATTCGGACCCTACCTCCTCGGCCAACAATAACCCCAACAAGAAGCATAGACGATACTCCGATATCAGGAACCCTACCCAGATCGACCTCAGGCAGGAACTACTCGACCTCCATCTCAACAATCGTGAAGTAGAGCAATGGCTAGGCAACAAATTCACGGAAATAGAAGAAGATGTGCAATCCGTTAATACGGAAGTAGAGGATTTTAGGTTCAACCACGACATTCCGCTTCAGAGATCGATATCCCTCGATCGTGGAATAGAAATCTTCAACTATCTACAAACACTGAGCTCTGATTCGGAAAGCAGCACTGATTCATCTTGGTCTTTACAATCCGAAGAACAACAGAACAGATTAATAGAACAGTACAGGAGTTTCGAAGATATTCCTGCTACTCACTATAAAATTAAAAATAGACGTGCTTCTGTGGCCGTTCACAATGAAACTTATGATCAAAGTCAAAGTTCAAAAGCACTGTATGTTCTGAAGGAAAGCTACAAGGGAATAGACGATGCAGGTGTTGTAAAACATGCATCTTCTATAAAGAAACTTCAAAAGACATATTCCTTTAAAAATTTCGATGATATTAGGGAACTCGACAAGTCTTCGGGTGAGAATCGAGGTGAAATTGTGGAAAAAGAAGATCCAAAAAAAAAAATATTTTCGTTTACAATGTACGATGATGTCAGAGATTGTGGTAAAATCCCTGAAACGTTTTCGGAGGAAATAATTGACTCCGAGGTATTTTATACAAGAGAGCGTATGGGTAAAAGTAATGAAAATCTTCAACTTCGTGGTAAAAAGCCCATGTTTTCATTACAAGGTGATGAATCTGTTAAAAACCCAGTGGAAAGTGTAGAGAAAAAACTTAATTTTGAAAATCCTAACACAATAGTGCCAATTATAAAGTCCGTATCTTTCAAAGCTGACGATCACGAAGATATAACAGCAGGAAATAAGGGTATACGTCAAAGAAGGATTGGGGTAATCGGATCCCCGCCGCCACATGCTTTGTTGGAAACGATAAAAGATAGCAATAAAAAGCAGGATCTTAGGAAAGAAGTAATGATGAAGCAAAATATATCACATTGTAAGAGTTCCGAACAGTTAATTACTTTGAAAAAAGTAACTGTACCACGCTCTGGCTCAGCTGAAAATGTCGTTGAGCCCACTCCGTCGACTTCTGGCATATTAAAGCGAAGTAAAGATCAAAGTCTAAACCTTAGAAAACTAAAAAGAAACTTTTCACTTAAAAACTTAACCGATACCAAACGACTGGTTTTACCTGCTGAAGTTATTTCAAATGTTAGTCTAAACGAACCTGTTCCGAAAACTGTAGTCGAAAACGAAGATAGTAATACCACGAATGATTCAAATGTAGTAGTATCAAATAAGACTTGCGATTGTCGAATTTGTATGGAAGATGAAGTTGAGGATAAAATGTTTTATTTGCGTAGGAATTTGAAAAACCTGTTTATTAAAATTGTTTCGTGTAGGGATTACGGTAAAAAGTTGGTTTACTGGGACATCACTAACAAATTGGATGAAAACGAAATGTACAATAGCATAATGCATCTTTTGAAGTTGATGCTCGGCCTATGGTTAAGGCACTTCGATCATAATTGACGATGACTTGAAAATACAATTTATGTTTTTTTTTGTGATAGTTTTAAGACATATTTGTGTTGAGGGCTTTTTCACATTACAATGAAACCTCTTCTAGAAATTTACCTTGATTTTGTTACATTCAATTTAAAGTAATTCCTACATTCTGTTATACTCGTATGTAACTTTTTGTGATAAGTATTTTAAAACATTGAGCAGTGAGGATTTGAGTGTGATATCTCAGGTTCTTGAATTCCATATAGCTGGTTATTCAGCTTTAATTTAAAATATGGTTTTAATTTATAATATTAATTTATTATTATTTTGTACATTTTTATGCATCGTCTTATTGACATTTAACTAGTTACACTTAACTTTCCAATGACCGCTCTTTTACAATTTTATGAAAATATTCGTTGCCAATCTATTATAGTATTTATCAGTAACAACATAAAGAACAATATTTATTAGCTCATAGACAAGATGACTGACACAATGATAATATTCGGCTGTGTATGTATGAAATTTTAATATAAATATTGTGTATGTGATAATGGCATTGTAACACTGTAATCTACTTTACTTGAATAAACCTTTACGTAAATTATTTTGGTTATTTTAGTTTGAAACCTTGTAAAATTTTCCTTTGAATATATCAACTGTTTTACACGAAATATTTCTTAATATTAAACCATTTCTTAATTGTAATGTGATGTCATTCTTTTTACACATTGATGACCTGAGTTGACTTCTTAAGTTATGTAAATAGCATCTGAATTCGCAACATGAGAATGAACTCCTTGATGTGGTATATTTCGTGTTGGCAAACCTCTTGAAGTAATTTGTTCAATCTCATGAATATTCATGTCTACTACAATATTACATTATAGCCTAAAATATTACACAAAGGTTTATTCTAAGTACAGTCAGAAGCGAAATACGTCAATTGTTAATCTGATCAGATTTAACTGAAACAATGTAGTAAATTAATACCTGTTGAAAGGCCACAAAATAGCGGTAGTCTTAGATCGATTGGCGACAGTTAGGTCAACGAAAGTAAGCATATCATTATTAGAAGGTGTATCGATATTAAAAGCATAACTTGCAGGTGTTAAACGTAACCAGTGAATAAAATTAGAAATAGTCAATTATTACACTCAAATGGCTTCGAGATGGCCTAAGAATTTTTAAGTTATTCCATTTTAATAAACCAGAAAATTAATAATAATTTAAGTTCCAGATAATAATAATGATATTTTATTTGATATTCTGTTAACAAATAGTTTATTGTTTTCTACCAGTTTTAGCATTCGACAATAAAGATTTTGATGTCCGTTCTTCTGGACCGAAGATAAATTATAATATCGAATCACTTGATAACTTCTAATAAGTATGAAGAATAACATAGTAAGTAGACATTCCCTAATATTCGTATCGTAATATAACAGTTATGTACTGAAGTAGAATTTAAAATTAATGTGAAGTTAACCATTGGCTACCTACTGTATTTTAATTATTTTATGTATCGGTAAATATATGTATGGGGCCGTTCAAGTATTACGTAACGCAATTTGGTAGGAGGGGGGGTCGAAGACCGCGTTATGCGTAACATTGATTTTTTTATTACCAAAAAAAATGGAAAATAATTCTTCAACTCGATAATATGGCAAAATGTTTTGATAAAAATGTTGATTTGTGTGTTACGTAAGGTTCAGATTGGGGGTACAGAAAAACGTTACGATGTGTATAACCATTAGGGGTAAAAATGTAAAATAATTGCGTTACGTAATATTTGAACGCTCCCAATATCTAAATAATTAGTATCCTTTGTGCTATCTTACTTGTTACTTTGTTGTATATGTGTTTTAGAATGTAAGTTCTACAAGTCAATGGTTAGATTTTCCTGTCTTAGATTCAAAACTATTCCAGTTTCCAATAGACTAGAATAGGAAAGATCCTCGTTGATTAATGTACCTTCTACGATTGACAAATGGTCACCCATGGTGTTGTCACGTGTTAAACTGTTTCTAATGATGTAGTTTCTGGTTATGCATAATTAATTTTAAGATATTTTATAAAGGCGCTTGTTATTTCGCTCGTATTATAATTATAAGGTATTAGCCATTCCAATGCTGTTTTTGTATTGTGTATTGCTGGTTCTTTGTGGCAAAACGTAGATATGGATATATATGTTTAACTGATATTGAAAGTAATGCACAATAGACCTTTAATTTGGAAACAGCTGATAGTTAAGTTAATGACACATTCTAAGTTTGTTGCACGTTTCGTTCACAAGACAACCATAAAATTCGGCCGTTTCGATATCCGTCTATTACGAGGTTAAAATTTAAACATTGTTTATATAGCTCAGGCTTTCTTTACTAACACATTTCGACTAAAATTTGTCGTTTCACATTCATACATACTATCATGTTGGTACCTTTAGTTGGTAGAAAAAGATATTTTTACAGCAAAGGTTTTAGTAAAGAAAAACCTGAGTACGAGTACATTTCACTAAAAAGAACCATCTTTTAATTTGGTTTTTGATCCCGTCCACGACAATTAAATGGTTGTAATGTGGTCGAAACGTTTGTCTGAATGGTCTTTGTTAATAATGCTAGTCACAGTAGTACTGGGTACTAGATTAAGGTTTGTTTTCGATGATCGATGGTATATTTGTTATATTTTATTTATATTTAGTAGCTGAAGATTTTTCCAATATTTTTTCTTTGCCTATTTCTTAATTTTTTATAATTGTATAACGTGGTGCCGTAATCAAATTACTTTTAAATTATCTAACGAATATGCCATCATTATTAATATGAAAATTAAAATAAATACTTTTGGGTTATTGGGGAACACTGTGAACACATTAATTTGAATGTTTATTTTATTAACGTATTTTTATCAAAAATGTTTTATGTTAATCACGTAGAATGTTACATGTTAGAGATGATTATACCTAATTGCAAAATTTATAACTTGACGGTGTCAAAATAAGTATAATATGTTTATATAACTGTCGTTTTATTTGCTAACACCCTTTGCTCTTGGCTCATCAAAGTTACTGTAATATATCTGCTAAATCCATAACCTGGATCCATAATGTGTTATTGACAAACAATATAATTTTACGACATTTTATTTGTATCAACTTTCGTTGCAAAATCATCTGCCAAGTGTGCAGGCTGGTGAAATTCGAAGCAGGAAATATTTGTGAATGGCAATAAACAAGGAATCTGATTATAAATGGATTGAATCGAAAGTAAAATGTATCACTGGGCCCCGTTATACACTTTATGACAACAGATAGTATCGAGTCGAAATATCGTTATGAAACAAAAGAAATATGAGTCGGTAACTACGATACATTACCATGATTGAATATTATACTGAGGTAGCGTCCCAACGACCTTATTGAAGATACCTACTGTAAAAATCTTTCCATCGATACTAGAGTATAGTGTTCACTTCTTTACTTTCAATGCCTAAGAATTAACCACAGAACAAGGAATGTATCTATATATTTCTTCCGTGGAATTAACCGTGAAGTCTTTAGACGTGTTACGAGTATGTGTGTGTCAAATAATTTAAAATTTTGATGTAAGTTTTTCCGCATACCTTGCCAGTTATTGCAGTGTTAGTATACATTTCGACTGTTCGGCTGTCATTGAGTAATCGATGAGTCTAGGCAAGTGGACGCACCTTATACCTCCACGACCGGTTCGCTACAGGTTTGGGCTACACAGTTAAGTTCACGGCTTTTTGACACACTTCTGAAAACTTTCTTCGATCGTAAAAACTGTCCCACACCGC
The DNA here is from genome assembly GCA_001278395.1 of Lerema accius. Lineage (NCBI taxonomy): Eukaryota > Metazoa > Arthropoda > Insecta > Lepidoptera > Hesperiidae > Lerema > Lerema accius. The sequence continues at coordinate 255,374 of LGAG01000824.1, read as the reverse complement.
TGGCTGATAGCAATTGAGTGAAATTTAAGTAGGTACATTTCGGACGTGGATAATCAAGGTTAACATCGAATGAAATATGGAGATCGTTAATTAGAACTAAAAAATGTGGAATTTCGTGAATTAATCAGTAAACGATATTAAAATTTTTGTAAAATTATTTTTCTAAAAATATTGCTGATTGCCGTCCCTGTTTGTAATTTCAATCATTGTAATATGTTAACAAGACATGTTTTTTGGTATTTACTTAGGCACTTTTCAATGCTGCAATATGAAGTACTAGCTGTTACATGCAACTTTGATTGCGGAAAGAAAAAGAAAACTGTATACCTACTGATGATCCCATTTCCCATTCCATTTCAACCAATAAAGTTTTGCTTATATCGGTTTTATATAAAGATAAACAAACATTTTCACATTTAACAACTATCTCAATAAGTTCCCATACCTAATTACTAGAACTTGACATATTCGAGACGCGCTGTAGTATCGTAGAAAGATACAATCTTTTCTAAAAAAGGCTCGACGTGTGACAGTTACAAGGAAAAATATACAGCTGACTGAGCTATTTGCATTGAAAGTAACAACGATTAACAAAATGTTGTTACTCAATTCATCACCGTCTAATGCCGGACGTTGTAAATGAGCCGACATGTCGCGCGTCGTTCGTAAAATACCATATAAACTCACTTAAGATCTAGGAGATTTATAGGAGTTATGGAGTTAACATTACTAGATATAGTGGATAGGTATTCCAGTTTCTAATTAGTCTTATGTATTTTGATAAGTTAGTCCAAAGTTAGAAATATTGTAATTGCAAACGTGTGCCCTTTCTCATTCTCGCCACAATATGCCTAGTCTCCTAATTAGGATCAAAAAAGTACTTATGAACAATCCAGGGATTGAACCCAGGGCTCTTCGTTCAACAAGCAGGATGACTATCTATCGCGCAGAGTGAGTAAACATTTTAAATGCAAATAACATTTGATAAGATGCTTAGTAAGTACACGGATGGTGAATAGGTACTCTTTTGCGTTTAGAATGTTAAGTGTCTGCAATAATAAAAGTTTAAAATGGGTAAGTATAGATGCAAAGAATTTTATGTTTTAAATATTTTTATAATCATAATAATGGATTATGCAATAATGGAACTGAAGCAGGTAAGTATGACTTGGCGATAAAAAATGATTAAATTATTTGCAGAGGAGAAACAAAAGACGAGCTATTTTAAGGCACAGGCTTCAATGAACAAGAATTATAGACAGAATTCGCACTCAATGCACTACCAACAAAATAATTTTGTAGCTCTTGCAATAATCTAAAATTTCACTACATTATATTGGATCGTCTTCCATTCATGTATTGCTTAATCATTATTTATTAACTGTTTGAACTTTTAACACTAAGATGTAATAAAAACGTAACATTTTAGCAACTAATCTTTGGCAACTGCAACAGTTCACTCTGTGGAAGGTGTGTAAATGTGTAATATTAGATGGAGCGTAGAGGATTGTTTGTTTGTGTGTGTGTCCGAATATCGAGGCCGTACGCCGTAGCACGGGATGTCAGCGGTTACATGCGGACTGAACATTTTGATACTTGGTAAGATTTATTGATTGCATTTATACATTTAAATCTAGAAAGCATTTTGGTTACCTTATATTCTGATTTCTAACTATGTGTAGATTTTATTGTTATGTTATGAAATAATGTTATAGGTATAAATAATCTGAAAAAAAGTGATATTGATAATAGATACCATTATTAGGTATCATTATCTTACTTATAGAGTTTTGAAACTAGAAATTGAAAATAAAAAATTTAATAAGTGTATAATCTAATGAATAAGTAGGTACCTACTTGTTATATTCTCGTTTTAAATAAAGAAAATTAATAAGCAAAGTTAATACATTCCTTTCTTGTTATTGTTTCTAAATAATAGAGTAGTAGGTATTTACGTTTTGTAATACGAGACTAATACCTAACGCAACGCTCATGATTATATTTCACAACTAGCTCTTCTTGTGTTATTATTGTTAACATTTTAAAATATTTTTTCACATTCTAAAAACATAATATCAATGAAAATATTTTTCCACATTCTCGAGTTTTATTAGTATTTATCAATTTGCAATAACCTACTACAAACATATTATAAAGTTACCAACAGGTAAAATAAATCGCAATTTATGTTTTACGAACACTAAGTAAAGTTAAAATATTTCCTAATCTGCCTTAAAACCACCAAGATCGACAGGTCAATCAACAACGAAGTAAAGGTGAGCCCGACGCGGGCGCACCAAGTGACGTGTCTTTTCCCACTTCTCTTCTCGAATCAGTATATCGCGGACCGTCGCACAAGATGCACGTGTTATCTCACGAAGAAAAGACTCAAAAGTAATTAATGCCAATTAGTGACAAAACAGTGAGATCTCAAGAATATCAACTCAACTAATACATTTACTTGGTTTGCATAAAATCGCGCATAAAACTGTATTTCAAAGCTCGGTTAAGTTTATTTCTGATAGCAAGGACGGTGTTTTGAAAGTTTCCTTGGAGGATTACTAAAAGTGCGTTTTATTTAGTGAATTTCGGGATTGTTGCGTGCTTCGTTGAACGGATTTATTGGTAAGAAATTCTATAATAATATTTTGTTTGCAAACATAGTTTTTGTAGATTTTGAACTTGAGTTTATGAAGGAGAATGAATCAATTACAAAATTGACACTCAATGGCCAATACATGATTACAAAGTTTAAACTTAAAGAAGAAATTGTAAGCAAACTTTCTATGATACATAAGTGTGGTTAATTTTTTTTTAATTTAACAAAAATGGAAGGTAGAATAAAAGAACGTTGACCCCGGTATCGTTCCTGTAAGCATTAGCCTCTCACTTCCACACATGTCCGTGAACTATAACGATAGACAGCCTACTCGCGAATCGCTTGAATGCTTTGAATGATCTATCCGTAGTAACCATTATTGGCAATAATCGTTAGATTGTATTTCATCTTGTCCTCTTATATTATCTGTTGTAACTTGTAACTAAAAAAACTAAACTGCAGGATATTTCAGAAACATTTGGCCGCCAATAAAAATATACTCTTTAATGATTAATCTGAGTATGAAATACATACATAAACATTGGGTTCTTCGACGTTGTTAAATACTAAAGGGACTTAAAACTCTATATAAAAAGGCTAGAGAGTTTATACATATCTTTAAATACAAAACATAATACATTAAGGTAGTTTGTAAAAGTTAAACAAAAAGTTCACGAACGAATTTGAGGTTTTCTACCAAGAAGATATCGGCGCCCAATATTATGACATTCCAAACAAAAACGTAACTAAACAGTTTACTCTTCCAAATAAACATCGGATCGAACCCAAAGCAGGTATCGATCGAACCTAAATAATGGCTTATAAACAAACTTGGCACTGGATGAAAAAACCGACGCAAATATTTCGTGTACCAATTCCAAATGGACAATAATACACACGTACTTAAATAACTTAAAAGTTAGATAGTTCTACTTACAGATAAGTCACAAATAAAAAAAAACATTTATTTTTCTGTAATGGCCTCTAAATAGCCGCTCGAGTAATCAGTGACGTACTAACAACAGATTGTTATCATAATGCCAACATTCTAAAGAATTTCTTCTTCATCGGTCGAGCTGCATACTTTGATAAGATCTTATCAGGTCAGTAAGATTTTCGTGTATGATGTTATTTTGTAGGTTAGTAGTTTTACTTGTGTTTTCATGTAAAAAAAAAGAAAAATAGAAAATACAGCCAGTATTCAAGTTCTCAGACAAAACTTTTAAAAGGGGTTAAAATGAGAATGGTTTATGGGTAGGTACAGAATTTTTCGGATAGGTCTAATATCGACTAACTCCTTGTTTCGAAGGGTTACCTTTAGATAAATTGTAACCTTTTTACTATAAAACAGTATAAATTAAAACAAGGAATAAAAAACTTATTAATACAGTAGATATTACGCTGTTGACAACAATAACTATGTGAAACATTAACTTTTTGCCAAGGCTACATTATTTAAGTTGTATTTGATAACGCAAGTAGGTAAGTCATCTTTCACAATCGATTTGAATTGATTTTTCTTTGTTACTATCACAAAAACTGAACCTTGATTCGTGGATACACGTACTGAGATATAAATGAATTACCGACATGGCTTATTGACCCGTTACGGACAGTATGCTGTATTACAAACTATCGCATGAAAATAAACATGTAATAATTTTTAGAAAAACAAAAACGGTACTGCAAAAAAATTTTTGGGGGCTTGGGGACAATCTAATTAAAAAATAAAGTAGGCTATGTCACTGCCACAAAGACGAATCCAATGACATTTTGAATGAATGATGTTTTGGCTCTAGAACCTGCCAAGGAAATATACATAATACATGATAATACATACATACGCAAGGATAACATTATGATTCTCATGGTGCAGTCGGGTAAAATATATTAATTAATGGATACCTAGCCAGCGTACTCAGACAAAAAATATAATAGACTCAGTGTTCAGAACAAAAAAGTGATGTCAATTTTTTTCTTTTTTTTCTACGATCTGACATTATGTCACAGAGCACGGTTTGCCGAGAAATGTACCTACCGGGAAACGTCATCACTTGTTTTTAACGTTATGTTAACCCTACTACGCTTTTTTGTTCCGACGACGTCTGTATATTTTTTGGTCTGTGCCAGCGTATTGCTATTCTGTATTCCTTAGATTAAAAGGTTTTATTTAGTACTTTGTACTTTACATTAGAAGCTATGTTAGAATACGGTACATATCTACTGCATTCCATCGGATTACACGACATCAATTTTAGTGAGTATTCCGAGAAAAATCACTTCTTTTGAATGCATAATGATCGATCGCTGTTTATTATTCATTGTTTTCCTGCAACAGCATAACAAAGAAATGCATTCGGATAACAATGCGCTCGCGCAGTGATTGTCCACTTGTTTGCGTGTTTACACTTACAGTACGAACCGTTGTTCGATGAAATGAAACGTTGCAATCAAGTCTGCCACTTGCATTCTTCGTACAATGAACGACTCACTGTATTGTCGTAAGTACTGATGCAGATATATAAACATTACAACAAATATTTCCAATATTACAAAGTAACAAAGTAAACAGGCAAGATAATAAGTTTTTTTTTCGAACATATTTACGTTTATTAGTGACTGACGACATATTCAGATTATTTATTTCGGTTATTATAATTTAATGTACAGTATGTTTTTTTATACAATTATATCCCAACACACAAAACGTTTATATAATCTACAAGCGACTATGCTTTTTCATATTTACACTAGGACAAATATTTTTATTTAATTTGTCGCTTATATAACAATACCACAAAAGTCGAAAAATTGGCATTCTGACATTCTATAGGTACTTCTTCAAATTTTACTAACGCGGTAATCATCAAGTCCAAAAACTTTATCTATCTATATCGATTCTCTATAAAAGACTTCAACGGGGTAACTGATCTACCTCTATAATACAAACATTATCTAATTGCAATGACTTCATAGAATTATATTTAAAGTTTACCGTTAAAAAGTTATGTCGAAGGAGGAAGAAGAGGAAGAAAAAAGAAGGAATGCATTAGTGATGTCTTTGTTGCTCGTCGATTTTCGCTGTCGCCGGCTGTTTACATTTAAAAAATGTGCGTTTAATACTAAAGCTTTAGTAGTTGCTGATATCCATCAGTATGTGCCGGACATAACATGAATAAAAAACAGCAACTCAAATTAGAACAACGTCCCAAATAAAGGTTCAGTTTGAATGCGAAATGCCACAAGCATTCGAAGTATTTGGTTAGAATACTTCATAAGGGTATCTAGGTATGCATCCGCCCGATAATAAATGGTTGCGCGGTTGCAAGTCTCCCATATTAGTGAAACCAGGTTCCACTTCTGATTTAGAAGGTGCTGTAGCCTAATTGCGTCTAACTGCATTAAAGATATGCACTTTGAGCAATTCGTTGACATCTATACTTATATTACTAATAATATAAAGCTGAAGAGTTTGTTTGATTGTTTGAACGCGCTAATCTCAAGAACTACTAGACAGATTTGAAAAAAGCTTTTAGTGTAAGATAGTTTATCTTGTTTTATCTTTATAATATTTTAGGCAACAAAAACATATTATTATAAACTAAAAATGAAGGTAAACAAATCACTATATTTAGAATATACCTCTAATTGTATTTATAGTAGTTGCAGATAAGAACAAAGTTATTTTACATAATTGTCTATTACACTGACATAGAAATAAAGGTACTATTTATAGACAGTAGATAACAACAAAGAATTTGCTGTACACTCACATGCATATAAATATACGTGATGCGAGTGGGGTAAAAATAAAAAGCGATAAAAGTGTACTATCTTAGACATTACAACAGTCGTAGGTAATAACGTTGCAACATTCGATTCCATTCATATTTACATGATTTATTGCATCATAATTCATATGTCACTTAACAATAACAAAGAATTGACCGCGAGTTGTTAGGTACAGTCGTTTAGAAGGTGAACAGCAAGTTAGTAATTGGATGTTTTATTTCTATTATGAAATAGATAGGTATTGTTTGTAGTATTTCATGTAATACGTGCGTGTAGCACTGAGAAAATCATCAAGTATGTATGTGACCATTCCTACTTCCTATCTCTGTAATAGCCATAAACTGTTTTCCCCAATGACCTAGATAGACAGGATTTTTTTCGAGTCTGAGTATGTCCATTCTTTAGCAGGCTCTACAGCTCAAACAGCTTGACGGATTTCAACATATGAGATGTCATTGTCATCTTGTCGTTTTTTGTCTTTCTTTTAATGACTACCTACTCGTTACTTATAGGTAAGTATGATGATGATCATCATCAGAAAAGTCATAATGTCGTTAATGTGTTCTCTCGAAAGATTTTTTCTACTTTTTTTTCAAAATGCTTAGACACTAAATACAGTAAATGATAGGATAGGTAGTAGAAAATTCACGAATATTTTAATAAATAATTCGACAATGCCGTTTCTCATGAACTTACACTTATGACATAGATTTTAAATGCATTGTTATATGTATATTATAACGTCAGGTGAATTATTAGATACCTTGTCATCTCATGAATATATTGTATTATTGCCCACTAACTAGACTAGCTAATTAGCATACAAGCGCAAGTACAATGCTATTCATCACAAAGTATACATGAGTACAGCGCTCGAATAAACAGTCTATAACCATATTCTAAGAATTATAATAGTAAAGGACACTGCGACCACCCGTAACCACTGATTCTTTTATTTATTTCTTTTTACACTCAGGATTTATGACAGTGTGAGGTGGATCTCATATTTGAAGTAAGTTTGTACCTTACTGCCTACTCCTTTAAGTAGCTATTACTGTAACAAATTTTCCATAAATATAAAAAACACATCGCATTATGGATTCTAATGTTATTACGTTCATATTTTACATTTTTATCCAATACAAAATGATATAACTTTGTTCAAGGTACAGTAAATTATGAATAAGGAGATTAAGTATGTTAATTCTGTTAGATATGAAAATGTGGTTATTCAGTTATACGTATCAAACACCAATAACGTAGGTATCTTCATGGTAATAATTGTTTATCCGTTATATTAAAGATATATTTTTAAATGAATTAGTCAAATGCGGTGGAAAATAAAAAGTATGTTAATGTGAGTATTATTTTTGTTTGAAAGGGTATTTTGTACACGTATTTCCTGATATTTGCTGGTCGGAAACCCTCTGATTGGTAAAAACTACATTAATAACTAATTAGTTATAATTTAGGTACACAAGCTGAAATAGACGAAACGTTGATATTCAGAAAAATATTTATGTCGCATTAAATAATTCAAGTGTCATTAAAGTTTTTATTACTTAAAATTAATTAACAATACTTACCAAGGAAGTGTAAAAAATATTTAATTAATTTCGTTTAAATTTTAGAACTTAGTAGAAAATTGTTTGTTCGTAAATTCGTCATGCTTATTAAACGACTGAACAAAAAACGTTTAATTTATTTGAAGAAGTATTTAAAAAAAACTATGCGTGTGTATTATGGCCTTTGTTTTTATATTGTACAGTTCTAATAACAATTTTAAACGGTAAATGGGCGGAAAACAAGTATATTTATTTGAATAGAGCTATTCTGAAGTCGTCGTACCAACCAGCGTTGCCAGAGGTACCGATTTTGGTATATTTTCAAAACTTCTGATCATACTTTTTTACTATTTCCGCCTTTGACATGAGAATCCCGCTTTTTTCATTAAAAAGTTTCAAAATCCCGATTTGCCAAAAAATAATCTGGCACACTACAAGTTCTCCGGAAAAACATTAATTTCTGAAGGACGACAATAATCGATTATTCTCAAGGATTTTGGTAAGTAGATTAGATAAATTTTTGCCAGAATTGTATGTGATATTATCTAAACTTACATACAAAAATTTACAACCTTACTGCAAAAGCTTACGAAACCCAGGTTGTTAGCATCCTTACGTCAATACCGACGGATGTACCTACTCACTTTATAGCCTAACCTGGTTTATGTTCAGTTAACTAATGCGGAATTAAGCACTTGTTACGTAAGAGACAAGGACTAGAGACTAATGATTGAGACGTTTATGTTTTAGTTTGCAAGAGGTTCATCAAAATGACGAGATTCGTGTTAGTTTAAATTGCTTTAGGTATTACTTAGATATCTGAGACTAGAGCCATTTATTGCAACTTTAAGATAGTATTTCGTATTAAAATGTTAGGAAGACGAAGCAGTCGTAAGTTTTCGATAATGCAATCCTATTTCTTACTAACATTTCAGTAATACGAAGTTAAAATATCATAGTAAGACCTTTAAAAGTTTTATAAAACCCTGGTACCTAGTAACTTATCAACCCATCTATTACAAATAGTCTTTGAGCTAAGCTATCAGGCTATACTCCTAACGATATAGTAATGTTAAAAATATGTCAGGATCGCATTTTACATATCATTTGTTTGACTAGGAAAAAGATTAGCCACCGAATATTAAAGACGGAGATTTTTCTTAAGTTTTTGACTATTAACACAAGAAGCGTAAATACAATGATTTAAACTACAAAATAGTATCCTCTGTGCTAACCCTTCCCTCAGTAATAACATGGTAGATGTTATACGATCAGCACTCATACAAGGTTACCTATCGGATGGTGAAACCGACACGAAGGCCAATTAATTGACATGATTAGACACGGATACAATGATACATAGTTTCATCATTAAATATTTCGACAAAAAATTAATAATAGAGTCTGATCAGATAGTAAAAAATACTGTTGTTTATTGCAAGGTTGCCGTCACTTTTAGTGGCTTTAACCCATTAGCGACATACGCCAGGCCAAGGTCGTAGCCAGAATTGTCCTAGCTGGGTGTTCATATAATAAACTCTAGTTACAAAGTTCAAAAAATGAACTGTTCTTTTCATTCAGAAAGAAATAGGAATCTACGTTAGGCAAGAGAATTTTTTTTTTAAACTTCGTCCTATCTATTTCCCGATTTTATCTGGGGTCAGTGCTACATGTATCTTTCACTCATTTCTATCAGCCCTTACTTCTACATTAAATCCTTTATCTATCATAATATATTACATAATCTATACATCTTTTAATTGGCAAAATAATAACTTAATAATTGTTTTAAAGTAAATCAACCCTACAATTTTGTCAGCTTAAAAATCAGTTGGGTACCTACTTCTGTTCGGTTATACTGTAGAGTTTGTATTTCGTATATCACCTAAAGAGATTCTAAAGCAGTTAATAAACGTATAGGTGAACAAATTATAAGCTATGAGCTTTTGTACTCCTTATGCCGCCTGATAGCATCAGACGTTATTAAGTGGCTCACGATAACAATCATAACTTAACTTGCTGTCGGAAATGGAAGCACTTATGCTTACGATTTTGTCACACGACTTACCTGCCTTTCTTAATTTCTTATGTCACAAATAGGTCATTCTTTGAAATCAGCGACTGCGCTCACATTGCCTAAGTTGTTTGTTGACATAAGATTCACCTGCTCAATCTGCACTGAAAATTTCCACGAATTCATTGAGGTTACCTAAGTAGTTAAGTGATTATTTACCTTCTGTATGTATGTAAGTAAGAAAAATAAAAACTCATAGTTAAATAGACAGTCTTAGGGCCTGACATTACATTATTAAATCTATAATTATTTGTTTTGTTAAATCTATAGTTAAATGTCTTATAGGTAAAGGTAGTATTCTTGTATAGGGATAACAAGTGCGTATGACAAATAATAAATGAAAAACAACCTCGACATGAACTATAAACAAAATGTTAACACACCAGTTACATAACCTTCACACATCGGCCATTGTTCTTGCACTTTCTACCATATAATAAGTACTTGATGCTAAACAATTTATCTAAATTGATCCGGTAAGACGTTCGAAAGTTGCCGAAGACTCTTGTATCTGCAATCGATCGGTACTTGACCATTGCGTAATGTAATACCGCCACAAACAACATGCAGAGCACAAAATTTATTGATTTGAGAGCAGTTCTATTAATAAGTTATGTATTTTAGTGGCTCTGTTTCTCAAGAAATTTGATTCTTTAATAAAAGCACTTCTATGCATTATTCTGTAGGATATTTATCGTGTAGTTACAGGTGCCTACAAACAATTAATCACTCTCCACATTATCAATTGTTAATCGACCAGGAATAAAAATCTTTTCAATGAAATTTACTCCTATATTAGTCACAAATCTAGTGTAATCTAATAATAACACGATATATAAAAGGTAATAGGTGCATTATTGAAGTAGTAAGATTAATACATTTTACTTTTGTAAAAAGGAATATTAATAATAATTTATTTCAGTAAGTTCCATATTTGGTGTTAGTAATAACTTATAGACTAGTGTTAGTAAGTAGAAATAGTAATATATTGTATAGTGTTAACTATTTCAGAAGTCGTTGCAACTACTAGTGCCGTCGGAAGTCGGTTACAGTTATATTATATTGTATCGATTGGCGAATCAGTAGCCGGGGTGACTGCTCGGTCAAGCTAAAAATAGAACCGACTAAACTACCTATACTAACTTACAAACCATCTTGCTAGCTTAATGTAAACGAGGTATTACGTAACGTCGTTATTGAAATTAGATAAAAGTGATGTGTTTTAATTTACATCTTAGTAAAAGCAGTCTTTTATTATGATTTATAGTCAATTTACTGGTTAACGCTATAAATGTTTAGTATGATATAACGTGTCTGTATATCAAACAAAGTGTGGTAGTGTAAGTCGTGTTTGTTTTATTATCTAATTTAAAGTTAGTTATTAGACATAAAATACTTTGGAGAAGTCCATGCAAACTATAACTAAACCAAATATCTAATTCTTGCGTGCCTGCATTATTCTTTTAAAAGTATCCAAAATTAAATACTTCACACTTAACTTAAAGATAATGTATGTGTACAATTTAATAGCTACAATTTCTGTAGTGTAGTGTAACGTGTCGTATCCATGATAATGTTCACTGAATTGTCCATTTTTATTATAGACGAGTGCAGAAGATGTTGCAAAACAAGTTTTAAACCATCTTCCGCGTTCCAAGCTTGATCTTTACTTCATAACGAGCAAGTTTGCGTTATCACGTCATATCAGCGCATCATCCGCAGTTGTGCATTATTCATAAAAATAAAAAATATCTAAATTAAAAAACAAATCTGAAAAGTTTATTTTTGTTTGAGGTTTTTTGAACAGAATGTGTGTAGTTTGTATCATCTCGTAAAAGTATACTACGCTGTAGCTATCAAGATGCTAGAAATTATATTCGAAAAATGTACTTAGAAATAAAGGACAATCGTAAAATATCAAACTACTCCTATTATAACAGAGACAGCGTTGCCAGACGTCCCGCTTCTGGCAGGTTGGGTGGATATGTCAATCTTCTGATTATGTACTTACATTAAAAAAAACCTGGTAACACTGAATAAAGACCTAACATCAGCCACCAGAGCCTATGATTTATTTGTCGCTGAGCAGAGTTCACCTTCATGGCAGGATTCTCAAGAAATTTTGAACTAAAAATCAGTCTACAAAATTTAAAATGGCAGTATTTATAGTAAATGTGGCAAATAACACAACGTATAGTACACAAATAGAAGAAGCTGTTGAATCATGACAATTACCTCCACGACCTTCAGTTGTTGTTTCAATTGTGTATTAAACAAAATTGCAGTGATTTGTAGGTATATTAAAATGTATTCTTTTATTCATAAGAAACAATTATCAAACAATAATGTTAACGTATTAGAATACTACAAAAGCACGTACAGATTGAAACAAATTTACTTGTTTATGGCATATATTATGTTGTTTTTGACTGAACCGATTTCTTTGTTATGGTGTAACAATTTAAACTAGGAACCCAGTTGTTAGCGTTCTCTTTGACGTGTGCAAGTATCTGTATATTAAAGGCAGTATGAGTTTGTTTCAAGCTGCAATAAAATTTTAAATTAAATTTTATTACATTTAATTTTCATTTTAAAACTACTTTAATTTTAAAATTAAAAGTAACTACAATAATATTTTCCTTGCTGCATTTCTTCTCCATATAAACTTTAACAATGATAAATTTTAAACTCCTACGTTCATGGATTATTCTCAAAAAGGGTTCCAAAGGTAAATTAGTTTAACGTCCTGTTGCATTAATTTCCACTACGAGTATAATTTAATTTCTTATTGGCGTTTTTAGTCTACAAACCCATAATTGAACACTGTACCTAACTCTAGAGTTAGAATAATATTAGAATGGCTAGCCATTCTCATTAAAAAACAGGACTGTTCATTACTTGTATCTATTATAGTTTAAGCAACACAAAAATGTAAGTAACGAGGAAGCACTTAACACAAATTGGTCACACGTCAACTTGTTATGAAATATGAACCTAATTCTTCAAATAACCATGGTAAAATATATTACCAGTGTTTCAGAGTAATAAGTGAATTATAATTATGTGTTTATAGTGTGTTGCATACAATTATTCATGGTTCGTTATTCGTTTCAACAATAAAATGTTCGCTTCGTTACTTCACATACGTATAACGTTTATACGAAAGAGAATACGAGACCATGCGATACAGATCACCTAGAAATATTTCAAGCTTAGTAACTACAATGATAAGTTTGAGGTCTGATTCTTACATCTCTGAGTAGTCGGGTAACAAGGTTATCTTATGGTAAAATGATATAGTAATGAGCTATACCTACTTAATAATGACAGCATAGCTACAAACCGTAGCATAATTTTCAGTGACACGAAATTACATTTTGTACCTCCTTTTATAGTTTAATTTCCTTTTCTTCTCCTCCTACATGAATGATTTGGAATTTTTTTTTACCATAACAGAAAATAAAGGAACATTTATTTTGGTACTGGCTGGTAGTGATGTTTACTTTTTAAATTAAGGTTTAATTATTTCATGAGGTAATTGAAATTCATTAGTTAGTTAATTATTTCTTCTTATATTTTGTCCTTCCCATTTTTGGAACGCTTTTTTTACGAAAAGTATAGTAAAACAAATACTACGACGCCTTTATATTTTTACATAGTTCATATTTTTAAATTAATTAAATATCACACTTTTACACGTATGTCTTAATGTAAGGATTAAGTTAATAAGACAACGAAGGGGACAAAACTTATTAATGACTGTGCAGAAGTTGACCCCAATTAGTAGAGTCGAGCGATTTGTACTCGATCGAGCTCTCGATAACGGAATGAAAGTTTGTTCGCAATCTGTCCTCTTGAGAATTAAGTTTACATGACACTACACGAGAGGTAAACATTGTAATGCTACACCTACGAAACGGAGAAAACTGAAGTAACATTTTAAATGATTTATTTGGCAATATCATTTTAATATTTGAAGTTGTTTTTTCCAAAGTTCATGTTCATAAACATGTTAGTTATTTCGATGTTTCGAATGATGAACAATAATATTAATTAACCGCATTTTATCTGGTCAAAAAATGGTAGGAGTCATTTTGTAAAAAATATACCGGTAATATGCCTATATGTATTAGGTATGCCTCGTTTTTTTTCATATTTCGTAATAACAGCGCTTTATTTCCGATGCAATGCAAATAAGGGGTTACTATTATTGTATGCTAAAGGTAAAAATAAGTAGACTGTTCGTCGTGCAGCAACATAAAATGCTTATTCAATAATCTCAGTGGCTCATTTCAAGTCAATCGAGCGAGAGCAGTGCATAAGTCGTTTTATTATACAAATTGTGCGTGAACCGACTCTTCTGCTTTCACCTGCATGAGTATAATTTTGAGCCACTCGTGAGACCGACAGTTTTTTATTTATTTCTTTGCTATATAGCCGGTTCCATAAATGCTTTCATATAATTTTTACAATTTGAGAGTGTCAACATTGTAGCGATTAACGTCTCAAATAATGTTTTTTTGAAATAATAAGTGTCTGAAAATAGATGACCAATAGATGTAAGGTTAACTTTCTTGAATCTCTGTGGTGACTCTTTTAATACAAAACCTGATGTGTAAAGTAAAATGATGTTATCTGAAACATAATATAACTTAAGATTAAGTTAATGTGATTCGTATCCAGCTTACGTAAGTTAACGGAATTTGTGAACACAGCAAGATTTACGCAAAATATCATTAATATTGTTGACTGACGTATTTTTCTATTTATAGATCTCCTGCTTGCAGCTTGAGGCTTAAACTCGGTGAGTTGTTTTATGATATCTAATACCTACTAAATAAATAGCATTTTAAGATTTTAGATTATTAAGAACAGTTTCGCTATGTTAAATAGAATTCAACCTTTATATTCGTAAATTTTATAGAACATACAACCTCATAATATGCGATGTATTATAAATCGATATCGAACACATCGAAATAAAGGTTCTAAAATTTTTAGAGAGTATTTATAGAACCTTAGGTGTTAAGAGGTGTAATAATATTGCTCGCATTGAGAAATCGCCGTCGGCCGTTCATTCCCACACTAATATTTATTTGTTATGTCACACCGTAAAGACGCAAGCACTTGCTGGAAACGTGTGAAACTTAAACAAGAATTAAAGAAATCTAGTTGATCTTGTGCATGTTTACGTAAAATGTGATGGTGTCCACTCACTTTTATAAATGGCTTTGGGGTGTGTAACAAGTTTATTAATGTATGTACCTTAGTATTCCTTTAATACTGTTTAAGAACTAAGATTCAATTGCTTTCCAGTCTCTCTTCAACAAGCTATTACTAAAGTTACTACAAAAAATTCAACAATCTACGACAGTTAAATTTTACGTTCCTACAGTTCATGTCAGAAAACAATAAAACTAATTAGGGAAGTACAATTGATTCCAGGAAGAACCAAACAAATGGACGCCTTAAAATTAGAAAACAAGCGAGTAATTGACTCGAATTTTCGCGTGCCACATAACGAAGTGAAATGGACTGTAATTTGAAATCTACTGAAAGTCTCACATTAATTTGTTAACACTCTATACAGCCATCAGATACAAGGAAATCAACATTAGTAAACCTGGATATTTACCTGAGCTTTTTGTTCTAGAAAATAATTAGTAATAATATCACATTAGCGTTTCTAATGTTTCTAGTATGTGAAAAATATTTGTGGCGAATTTATTAACAATTGCGATGAATTACTCGTTTGTCACCTTGGCACGGTTTTAAGGCTATCACAAGGCGTTTCCATGAAATAAATGAACGTCGAACGTTAAAATCGATCAAGTATGAAATGGACATTAGATACATTAGCCAAATAGACTTCCAATTATAAATCTGAACTACGAATTTCTGGTTGTAAGTGCGTATTAAAAGTTGGTGGATACGCCAAAATATGACTTACTTTTTGTAAGCATCATCAACCCTTTAAGAATGGATTCGTAAATTGCACCGAGGTTTCCGACGCCTGAACCCATTTATGTAGTAGCTTTATATTATTATATGAAAATCAAAACGCTAATCTTTATTGGTAGTGACTTTGCTTGCTGTTAATGGTTTTATATGAAATATTGAAATCCTACTTCCTACTAATATTAGATATAAATGTGAAAGTTTGTAAAGATGTTTGGATGTTTGGACGTTTGGATGTTTGTCCCTCCTTCACGCTCTAACCGTTAAACGGATTAAGCTGAAACTTGGCACAAAGATAGTTTGCATCCAGGAATAGGACATAGGATGGATGTTGTCCCGATTATAGGTTCCCTTGGGTTAAAATCAATATTTTGTTTACCGACTTTTCCGCGGGCGGAGCCGCGAGCATCGTCTAGTTAATAATAAATGTCCTATTAATTGATCTAGAATGACGGTTTTGGTAATTTATAATTTTAATTGCGTTTCTCGCCGGTTGTTTGTAAGCAAGCGGTGTTAGTACAAGCCATAATTATCAGATATGAACATCTCACAAGTAAACGAGTAGGAACGAAATTTATCTTATCATTATCATAGTTAATGTTTACGCCGGTAAGCCTTAATTTCCTTGAAAACGGCTAATCTTTCAGTTGACTCTCTGATATCATCAAGATCTCGATATGCTCATGCGTTGCGGTGTAAAGATGCAGTCACATTTCGCACGAGAAAGTTTATATTAATGAGTACATGGTCATAAAAACCTGGTAAGGATTTAGTTGAGATTTAATATTTTATAACCTGTTTTACTACTTATAAGTTGAAAGGATTTTTGCCGAACTGCGCTAAAGGAGGGTAATTTACTAGCGTATGTCTGTATGTCCTTTAGCATGCTCTGCAGCTTAAACAGCTTGAAATATTTCAACATGTAAGTACATCTTTCTTTTAGGTTCTTGCTTAATTATGACATATTAACTTTCCAAGTAATGTTATAACCGTATACGCTTAAGTATAAGGAACTTGCTTAGTAACAGTAATATCATACATAGGTACATATATGGAAGATAGAGCTGTTAAGCTGACATCTACCAATTATACAGTTATTTTAACTAGGTTATTTCATATAGGCTATAATAGAGTAAATAACTGAGTATCCGAGATCTAGTATCGCCTATGAGGGCCTATGACTATCATACTCAACATAAATTAAATAAAACTTTATAATAACGTTTATGATGCTATTAAATATTATTATGCGACAATTTATTTATATCAAGCTGTACGACAAAAATAATTTAATGTAATAATACATCTTTTAATACTGGTTAGAACTGACATTCATTAAGTGAGCTATTAGTTCCTAAGACGAAATAAATGATTTGATTTTGAATTTACATTGTTTTTATTTTATTTGGGCTGCGTAGAAATAAATTTAAAGTTATCCATATACAATTTCGATTATATCTACAGTCCGTTTTAATTCAAACATTATGTTTGACACTTATTTACAAATACTTCCATTTTACTTCCATACAAAAAATAAATTACATAACTTGCATATTTGTACAAGAAAGCTGTGTCATTTAATCTTACATTTTGTCACGTAGTGCGATGGTTATACACTTGCATTTTTTGTTGGTGTGTCTCTTTTCAACTCGTTATTTAAGCATTACGTAAAGCAAACTTCAGCAATTTTATAAAACTCGAAACTGTACATACTTATTGCATACGAATCTGGAGAATTAAAAAAATAATAACTCCTTTCCTTGCTCTTCGTTAATTTACTTTTTTTATCGTCGCCTCGTCTCTCTAATTTCATGTAGAATAGTATCGTGCGTCCTATCAAGTTTAGTCAGGATTATTCTCCAAGTATGTGGTGAAATAAACGGAGAAAGTGATCAGATGTTGCCTAGCTTGGCGCTTGGCACTGATATCTCTCACGCACAGCACACGTGTTTTCTAATATCGACACCGCATGCCAATGAAACAGTACTTCACTTGCATCTTCGTTGTTATGTCGCTTAACATACTAATTTCAAGGATTTATTTAGTACTCATGGCCTGACAGGTTCTTTCAATCTTGAATCAGGGACAGAGTATGCAACTGTTGTCTATTGGTAGGAAGTGTGATCGCCGTGGACGTAGCTCTTTTGTTTATTTGTAGCCTATACCTATTATTGCATATACATATGCTTATTATGCAGCAGATAAGTCGTCTGATCTCGGCTTGTGGGTGGTTCAGTACAATCTGCGACGCGGAATCCATTATGAACTATTTTAAGGGGAAAGAAAGGGTATGAAAGTATGACCGTTTATGTTTTTTTTTTATGAAAGAACTACCTCATACATTGAAGTCTGATATACATGAGTCATTAGCATTCTGCCACCGCCACACTCTGCTTGATTCACTTTTACTATTAACGTTCACGCGATGTGGTGAAAACAATTGATATGTCCGTATGTACGTATCAGTACTTAAGTCGACATATCAACACTTTCACTGACGTCGCATAAAATTTCGCACTTGACCTTAAAACGAATCCTGTTTTCGAGAAATTGTGTAAGCAATTAAAATATTAGGTTAGAAAATTGGCCACAATAATTTAAGAATTATATTAATTATATAGGAGATTGGTCAAACACACTAGAAGTTGATCAAAATATACGTTGCTAACCTTGAGTACAGATGACGCCTCTTATAAAGTTACTTGTATAAAAGTGTAGTTTCAACCTTTTATAAAAAATGTGGACGGAAATGTTAATATTATACTTGATATCCTCATAGAGTTATGTGACCCTATGATAAACGTAAACTATGAATTTTAATTCACCATTTATATTAATGTATTAAACGTGTTGAACGGTGGTTATATGATATGAATATTTAATTTATACTGTTTTAAATTCTTTCTATAATATATATAATAAATAACCTTGACATTAAAACTGCTATTTTACTGCACGAAATACCCGTGTAATGGGCAGTTTTCTTTTGTTACACATTACATTGGCAGTTAATGTAAATAGGCCATTAAGACAAGGCTAGAATACAGACCTACTATACGCTTTAATTGGTCAGTATACCTATATTTGTTTTAATTTCTGGGTATTTTTCTTATAAGAAAATGTTCGCGTCGGCACAATTTACCCCTAGATTTTTCTACCCTGGTCTTCTCTACTGTGGGTGTTAATTGAGAATCTGAGAGCATCCGTACGTCTGCGCCTGGCTCATAGAATTCAAAATCTGATTACTGATGAGAATTCCGGACGTTTGAGCCCGCCCTAAAAGAAAAAGAATTAAAGCAGGCGTTAAAAGAGTACTATTATAATTAAAGTGTGCATATCAATCATTAATCAATCAATCAATCAATACATATAATAAAATTGAAGTTGGGGGGGGGGGCTCTGTTTGTCTTTGTGTTTGAAAGAGTATCACGCCAAAACGGCTGATTTGACAGAACAATGGATGAAATACACCCATAATCCTTAACTCAGGGCTCTATTTAGGCTTTAATTTATTTAAATCAGATCATTATATCAAAAGATATTATAATTTAAAGTTTGTATGGGACTACTGCAATATTATCATGTGTCAAACACGATAGTATCACCATGGTTACCGAGTAAGGATTCCTGATATTTTAAATTAAATCGTAGTTTTTACTCGTAATTTCCATGATGGATTTTTGAAGCAATACGAAGTTCGCCGGGTCAGCTAGTTATAAATATTACGTTTTTCCGGTTCAAAAGGATTTTGCAGTTGTAGCAATTATAACATCATCTATTATAAACTTACTCGTTTTACATTTATACCGATCTTTACAGAGAATATTTTAACGTTTCAGTGATGTCATAACTTTTAATAGGTACCCATTATTGCGATCGTTTTTTATATCGTAATTGTTACTCATCTTGTAGTTGTATAGGTAGGTACATTCACTTGTATCTTTTATCTCTAAACTTGTTTAGTTCTTTTCTCGGTACACTCAGGAAGAAAAGGAACTGTTATAGTTATTATTTTAGATTTTTTTTTAATCTAAAAGACCGAGCAGATGTTATTCTGCCACATATTTTGTCTCTATACTTTGATTGATCCCTGAATTTTATTTATTTGAATATTAATTAAAATCTCAATTTGCTTGTGTTGATCACAAATGCTTAGTCTAAGTACAAATTCATATATTTTTATGAACTGTAATTAAGTAATTGCAAAATATCTCTTAGTATCTAATAATGACATTTAGGTACCTACCCGACCAATACAAAATTCTATAAAATAATAATTAAAAAGTCTTTATGTTTTAAAATATTCAAAAATAGAATCAATAAATTAAATAAATCGAGTCCTATCACAGTTTTGTTCTCGCCGGTACTCTAATTTTTTACAGGCCGGTCCGTTCGAGTAGGTGTGGCCGGCACGTTAATGGCGCAGGTTCGATTCCTGATCGCGTGCCCCTGCATCCAGTTTTTGTATGGCTCTTTGTTATTATTTTTTGTATTCCTTATAACTCTTTACGACGCGCTTAACCTTTTTTGGGATCAAAATATTTTATTCGGCTGCGGAAGGCGTCGGAATTTCTGTGTAAAGGATTACCTTGAATGATATTGTTTGGGAAGCAGGATGTTAAGACTGTGAACGGCGTATTACATTTTTTACCCGCTTTTGTACAGCTTATTAGCGGTGCAATTATAAAAACTGTTCATAAAAAAGATTGTACTAAATCTAGTCTTGCCATAGAGTGCCTGCATACTTACATTTGGAATGGATCTGAATTACGTAATAACTGAATCAAACGAATTGTTATCTTAAATGATTTGGCTGTATGTAGCCTGTAATTTTTTAGTCGATTACACTTTGGATTTACGCTTGATTTTAAAACTAAATTAACGTAACGTTGGTATTCTTCCTTCTTCTAAATATAGTACCGTATGTTAGCTACAAACAGGGCATGATTGATTTCTCCTGGTAAGTTTAGTAGCTATTACTATTTCTCTAACACAGTTTCAATTCACCGCCATCTTCTTGTCATACTGAACTAATTTTCTAGCTACTACTGTTCGCCTTTAAGCAGCATGCTATAATTTGCCTAGCAGTACCCAAAGCCCTACGTGTCTTTAGGCTGTAATTTTCTACATACGGCCTGTACTTACTGGCGAAAGCTATGCAAGGTCACGTGAATAATACTAAATTCAACTCGTGGCTGTAGTAGGTACTTGTTATTCTGGCTCTCTTATTTTGCTGGCCTCGGTGTGAAATGGGTTTCGATTGCACACTCGCCACGAGAAGTTTAGGTCAAGTGTAGGGTTGGACATGCTTTGTGAATGGTTGAGGTGCATGCACGCTGCGCTTTCTGAAAGCTTGTCGATACGTGTGTTAGTAGATTTTACTTTATGTTAATTTTATACCACAGGCTTATCCATTTCTATTGTATTGGAAAATTTATTAATACTTTTAGAAATCCATGCTTTTGTAGATACTGTGTTAGGCCATCTCTAAACCACGTATAGTACTTATAGGTACCTATAGGTACCTATAGTACAAATACTTATAGTAATAGGAGTAACAAACATTTTTACTTCCGCATTACTTTAATACTTAGGTACTTAATTTTTTACTCAGAATTTCATTTTAAGTTATCTAGAAATTGACGCGAAAAATCTCTACGATGTGACGCGATAGGCTTTATTTACATTATTAATTTAGCTTCCAGGTAAAAAAAAATAACTCTTTCTAAATAAAAAGTAAGGTGAGATATGGTTAGTTCAAACAATGAGTTTGACTTAAATATCTCACCAAAGTTCACAACACAGCGTTTCGTTTCACTTAATTGTTCAAAGCTCGCTCAGTAAGAGAGCATGTGAAAATGTTTTGCCGCTTTCTTTCGGCATTTTGTCTTTCCAAAACATCAATTTGCATACACCACAGAGTAAATAACCGATGTATTTTAACGGCCAGTTCTGTGACCAGTTCTCCGCAGGTGCTGTCGCCATTTGACTTTAAAATCATTTTCATCGTGGCCTTCGTTAAAACAGATACAATTAGGTACGATACGTCGAAACAGTTATAGGGATTACTCTCACCATGATAGTAGTAGATAGTTAATATGTAAACAAATCCGTTGAATACCAGATTTAGAACATACTTGATGTTTGATAACTATTAACTACCCCAAATAAACATTGATTAACTCTAATCGATGTCTAATCTCTGGTTTAATAAAATTCAATAGATATTATTAATCATAGAGGACCTTAATAAGGATGTTAACTTTAATTTTCTATTTTTTCAACTAAAGTTTATCTTAGGATAACCTACTTCGAGCTAAAAATCAGACAATTCGTGTATGAAGATTTATCTACTGACATTGCTGATGAAGTATAACCAAGACTAAACATAA
This sequence comes from Lerema accius, assembly GCA_001278395.1. Lineage (NCBI taxonomy): Eukaryota > Metazoa > Arthropoda > Insecta > Lepidoptera > Hesperiidae > Lerema > Lerema accius. The sequence continues at coordinate 232,994 of LGAG01000824.1, read as the reverse complement.
AGTAATGAATGGAGTGGTGTATATCCAATGTATCTTAATTTTAGTTCTGCTATACTGCCTACAACATTACGCCGCTAATCATATCTTCCAAACGATCGATGCACGTTGTTATACTTGCCATCATTTATCTAACATCCGATTCATGCTAAACTGATGGCTGTCACACCTGTATGATCGTTTAAACGAACTTTTTCGCGATAGCATCGGACACGGTAATAAGAAGAATAAGTACGACAAGTGCTTTGGGACTTTCACTCGGTCTCGACGGTGTTTTAACTGTAATTAATAGTGTCTGTGTATTTTTTTGTATTGGCGTATCTTTTTACGATGTTATGAAGCTTATCTTTGATTGGTTGGTGGCATTCTGTACAGTTTGATAAGTTCTAGACTTATCTGTTCAAGCAGTGGTGTGGTTGGGAGGTGAACTAGTGACGGTTAGAGTGCTAGATTATTTATTAGAAAGCTAGAGCAATTTATGCTTTATTGATGAGACAGAGGTCATTGCTTATATGTGTATTGCGTTGTGTGTGTAACTTTTTGAGAAATGTAGTCACTCTGGTAAAATAACTCTTAAGTTTTCAGTGTGAAGGTTGTGGTTTGCATGGTCAGACCCAAAGACATTCCCCTTTGATGTAGCAACGTAACGATCCGGAAACCCTTGCTAATCGCACTTGGTTGTGTAATTGTATATTCACCATAACCACATTACAATAGAACATATTATTACCTACTGTACTCGTAGATATTCGCCGTTACGCATCCGCATTGTTACTAGTAAGCTCGCTGCTGTCCTTCATTGCAACGCATTATTAAAAAGAAAGAACCAAGTGAGAAATAGAGAGACAATGTTGTTATACTACACACTTATAAATATATTTGCAGGAAAAACTAAATCTGCGTGTTTGTTAGAAAAAGTTTAAGACATTTTATTTAGCAGTTTTCTGCTCTGATAGACGGCTAAATTTTATCAAAGTATTTTCCAGAGTATTAAGAGCTATGAATTAACTGCGCTGAAACTATGTTCACCAGGTATGTTCAACAGAAAAGCAGCATTAATCTCAGATACATGACTAACCAAACTTAGGTAATAGTAGGCAGTCTATTATAATTATGAGCGGGCTATTACGCGATCGCTCGTTGCTATATCAATGGTGCAGTTGACTAGTATCAGTTGAAAGTTCGCGTTGGGCTGTGTCTAGTAAACACACCATTGTCCAACCGGGCGCCCTCCGCTCAAGGTGAGGCGGTTGACCGACAACATTCCGTTTAAGTCATCGACTATTTTTGTTATGTACCGCATTCTAGGCAAGTAAGTCGATTCGCGAACGTCCCATCCTATATTATACGTTTACGAGAATTGGACTTAAAATTTGTTTAGCCCAATCGACTCCAATGTGAATTGGACATCTTTGTTTAGTCAAAGGACTCAATTTGGGTTTAAAATACGCAATTTATGTTTCTTACAAGTATAAACGCAAAATGTTTTCGTTACGTTTACGCCATGATCGATAAAAGTGCGAGAAATGATCACAGATTATAGTTCTGCCTAGATTATATTTCTGTTCTTCGGAAGCATAGATAGTATCCTAAGTATTTTTTTTACGAAAATATATATGGATTTGCATATGAATGTTTAAAGTCTGTGCGTTATGTATTAGCATTGAGACTGCTAATCTTATAATAATGCTTCCTTGTGTTTAATATTCATCAAAATGGCCACAGAAAAACATCTAATGCACAGAAAATCTTACCGATTGTTAGGTACCTACCTACTAAGAGGTAGCAAATCTTCGCTAAGTAAAAGTATTCACGTTCCATCGCTAAATACGTCTAAAAGTTACCTGAAAACAGTTACGTAAAACTACACAATAGACTGTTTCCAGCCCACTTCAAATAGTTTTATTTAAACGTATTGAGTGCTAACTATCAACTTTCTAGGAAATAAACATTGCAGTTTTTGTACATTTGTAAAAATTTTATCTGTAAAATGTGTTTGAAATTTAAACAGAGTAGTAATAAGCTAAGCAGAAATAGTAACGAATTTGTTGACTGATACGTTAGTGAAAAAATTCATTTAAAAAATTTTGCAGACGAGTTATTGTTTTTTCTATTAATTAGTACCTTCTTATTAGTGCCATTTCAACTTTTATAAATTATTCAGTGTTTTAAGTTTGATTTTCATTATTTTTTTTTTACGTCACATAACGTCCTTTGGTCTTTCAAAATGATTAACTCAAAATATGTAAAAACATGTATATTCCCAATTCTTTCGAAGCCAATGCCAGTATACGTGTCGTAAGTAAAACAGAAAAAATACACAGAAAATGACTAACAGATGCATCATCGATTACATCACACACATTTCCAGTTTAAACTTTTACAGTATCGAAACAGAAGGCTACATTAATACTACTTGCCCCTTTAGACAAAACGCTCTTTCTGTTAACGCTCACGCCAAACGATATCTTCAAAATTAGGAATTTGAAATTAGGCCTGAAAAAAGATGGCGTCGTTAAAAAAAGTCATACATTTTACAGGGAGCGATTGGCGTGAGCGTCATAAAAAAGGCTTTTATGTAGAGAGGCTGTAGGTATTTTCTATAGGTTTCATTCAAAATCGCGATAGTTGACTATCACGTGCAAATTATTTACGTTGGCAGTATTACCGACATGTTATTCTAATACAAACCATCTAGGTATTAATGTACACCTCTAAACATTTTCTCTCGCGTTC
>LGAG01000824.1:187584-225658 GCA_001278395.1 Lerema accius | reverse complement strand
ACTTGGCCGTCTTGATATTACTTCATGAATCGCCTCTAAACTAATGTAATATTGTCATATAACTTGATACGTAAGTGAATTCTACTAACATACTTACCAGAGAAGTAAACTAGTTACCATTACTCTTTAACCTCCTTTAATATTAAATAACATTAATTACGTCTCGATAAATAAAACTTATGCAATGTACTGACATCTCAGTGAGTTTGTGCGCCTGTATGTAACATTCCTCGAATAACAGTTATGTAAGGAATCTTGAAAAGTAATATTAGGAATAATATTTATTACCACATCTTGCATAACACGCTTCCGTGTTCCGTGTATCCTAAATAAGGTTTATGCGTACGTTAGGAATTCGTTACATCTCGTAAAGTAACCTGCCTTCGCTTCGGTAAACCTGTATTTAATTACGCGCCTGTATAGTTGATTCTAATTTTCCGGTGCTAAATAATTTACAATTTACATAAATTTATCGATTTAGAGGATTTTCATTTTGATTGGTTTTGACATAGTAATGAATAATTTTTTAGAGATCGACAATTTATGGCTACCTTTTGTTTGCGAAATTAAGGGAATCAAAACTTTTTACAACTTTTAAAACCACGTTGCCACGGGCAAAATGGCGTTTTATAGTCTAATAATTATGTTAAGAAACCAAAGACTAATTAAAATGTAAGTATTGGAAATAAATAACACTTCCTTATAACGCAGAAGTATGAAAGGCGACGCATAACGGAGATTACTCTTAAATCAATGTAAAGTCGTGACGGCAAGTTGTTCAATGACGCGTCAGTACCGTGAAAGGCGTTTGTACAAAGATGGCAGTGGGTATGTAGCCTGCATACTCTGTTGTTCCTTGAAATGTATGTCGTAATTTCATTATTTTATTACTGTAGAAGCAATGCGTTTATAAGAATTAAAAATGTCTCAACTAAAGCGGTGTTTTAAAGAGAACTGCGAAGTAAGCACAAAGCAGGTATATCGAATCCAATGTTCGCCTCATATGTTGGAACTTTTAAAGACCTTTGAGCTGGAAAAGGTACCAAAGAAATGGGTATACCTACATGCGAAAACAATGCACTCCTTTTAGGGCAGTTGGGTAAATATAACCGACAAGTTAGCATAACAATATCCGTCTAGATATCTACCAACATCTATGTTCGCAATGCGGAACCCCGGCCTAAAGATTGACGAATGGTTTCATGTTAAGATATTAGTAAATACCTATTGATTGATGGGTAAGATACCGTCAGTGATCGGTTCACGTCCGACAGCAGCTGAATTCCCCAATTCCAGAGATAAATTGTTTGTTACACATCGGAATGTTATCGATAAGAAATGAAGTTTCGCGAAATGAAAGTATACTATATCTCTACATATATCTTTAAAAACGGATGTAGAAAAGCGTCACTCTATACTTAGTTACGTAGGTATTCATATTTTTAAAACGCATATTCGTAAATACGAGTAGATCGTCTTAGGTGGCTGTAATCTTGGTAAAGCAATTAACAAGCGGCATACCGCTTCCTTCTCTGCTAGAAATTCGTCAATGGTGCAACTGGTATTATAGATTTCTTCTGTACTTTAACTTTTGTTTTTTTAATACCACTTTTGTTTCTATAACAAACTAAGTTAATTAAGTAACGTTTCAACTACACCTAAATATCACACAAACTTTCATATCTATACTCATAATATAAAGCTAAAGAGTATGTTTGTTTATTGGTTTGTTTGTACGCGCTAATCTCAGGAACTACTGGTCCGATTTGAAAAAATATTATAGTGTAAGATAGTCCGTTTATCGAGGAAGGCTATACATATAACATCTCGCTAAAATGAATAGGAGAGGAGCAACAATAAAAAATATTACGAAAACGAGAAAATTACGCAGGCGGAGCCGCGGGTGATTGCTAGTCTTTGATAATAGCAGTGAAGATTCCTTACTGTTATTACTGTTTAAAACTCCTTACAAAGTTTGTTAAGACAAGCCTGTTTTCCTATCCAACTGTAGCTACTTGCAACATTCTTTCTCTGCCAATTACTCTGTCAACATCTCTGCGAGTTTGCGAGTAACGGGCGCGGTCGATGACAGCGTCCTGCGAAGCGATGCCATTCGATTGCCACTTGCGATTACTATGTCCGTGCTCTATGAGACCACAGACAAATTTTTAACTCTCATTCGGAATTCAAATTTAAATTGAACCGTTCACACTGAACGCTGAGTAATTTTCATAGAACAAATTATTCGTAAAATAATTCATTGCAGTATGACTTTGTGTTTAGATGTTTTTAACATTTTTAGTCAGTCATGTATTAGGTAGGTACCTAATAGCTAATAAAGTTAATAAAACTAATGTAATACCCACAACTATTTTGTTACTTATATGATTTTACTCGTAAATAAAACCTTTCAACTATGATTGCAATACTATCTACAATCTAATGTGAATGACTGAAAACCACCTGATTTCTCTTCAATTCAGACTTCAAACAACGCCTACGTATGGTCAACGCTTATTGATCGACATTAATAAAGCCAATCCCTTATTACATAACCACTTTCGCTTTAAAGCAACGAGTGCTTCCGAACATTCATGACTGCGTGCCGACTCAAGTTCACTTCGAGTTAACTAACTGTTAAAACAATTGACATTCTACGCTTCGAAATACTTCTGTTAGTTACTTCTTAGAATGAAGAATGTTACTTTAGCTTACTTATTACTTATTAGTGATACCTACTCACTGAACGACTTTATATTCAGATCCAGAGTAGATGTTTATGTGACAAATTAATGTGTATTCTTGGATTATGGTCGGTTTACTTAAGTTGTAGTAATATAATGTCTCATTTATTCGAGCAAGTAGTTACTCTACTCACAAAATGACGTTTTTATTATCACCTGTATTCTGTGTATATATTTTCTTACAACGACTATAGGTACCGTGGGATGATTTAAACTCTCTTCAACAACTTTTATTTAGTCAATTAAGAAGAAAGTAGTGGCGGTAACTACGAAGATGTATTGTAGATGACGTATACTGTAACTAACTAGTATACGGTCTGTAACTATTGTCTATACGTGTTAGCTGCTTAGTAACACAATAGCTGTCATTGTCCAGATCTTGTTAGGAAATGCCTCGAGGTTCCGCCTCTCCCGTTACTCGTTAATCATTTTAATTTATTATTACACAAGACGATGCCCGCGGCTCCGCCCGCGGTAAAGTCGGTAAACAAAATATTGATTTTATCCCAAGGGAACCTATAATCGAGACACAATCCATCCTATGTCCTATTCCTGGATGCAAACATCTGTGTGCCAAGTTTCAGCTTAATCCGTTTAAACGGTTAGAGCGTGAAGGAGGGACAAACATCCAAGCATCTTTACAAGCTTTCACATTTATAATATTACTAGGATTTATTACACTAGTATAACTTATACTAAATTAAATTTTTATAGCTTATCCTAATTAGGATGCAGTTTTACAAAAACTATGTAATAGAAATCACATTATTTTCATGTTATTCACACTTTTCCAGTAATGTTTAAGTGATTTCATCCCTATAAAATCGCATACCTATCCTTAAAGGCGAAAACTGCTTTGAAAATTAATATTTTTTTTTAAATATAAGACATTAAAAAGCGGATTGTATAATGTGTAATACTTATTGTATGTTACATCCTTCTTGCTTTTAAAAGAAATCTTAATCTTATACATGCAAGTTATTTAAATAATAATATGCAGAGATATGTAACTTGTGACTTGTAACAACTTCATTTTAAAATTAGATATCGCGAAGATAAATCTACTACAAAGATAACTTGTGAAGTGACATCATCTTCTAAAATTGGAAATCTTATAAGAATTGATAAGGAAAATAATAAGCGTAAGATTTAAGGAAATCAAATACAATACATCTCTATAAATACATGATGATGATGATTTCATCTTAGGAAATAATAGCTTCGCAATATTGTAACCAGCTATCAAGAGGAACTTGCCGTTTATAAGACAAAAACTTTGATAACTGAAAATTTATACATATGAAAATAGTTCCTATGTTGATAAGACTGGTGCGATTCGTGTGGTTCGAGTGGTCCTAAGATCTCTCTTTGTATAAAGAACCCTGAATCTACCAAACCTAAGAATGAATGAGTGTCAAAAGTAATGAATCGATAAAATGATTTATAACTTTCTCTCGCATCATTCTTACGAATAAAATGAATCAGGAGGTCACTTCATAACGAGTTTTCTTCGTCATTTGTTCACTTATCCACTCATTCATAGTTATTCAAACGTATAATGAAACCTTATTATAACCAATCCATCTGTCTATTGGTCATACTCGTGGCTAGAAAGGCCTCGAATACAATGAACAAATTTCTATGTCCATAGTAAAATCTACTTCATGCGTCAATTAATTTTGCATCAACGCTAAATGTGGAAAGTTACATAAGGGAAGTATTTGTGAGATTTCGTCACATTGAAATTTTTTGTGCGTGCCCTAACCTAATAATAAATTGCTAAATATTTCCCAATTTCACTTGCAATAGTGTTTTATATTTTTATTATCCGTAAAATTCGCATTTGATTATTTCAAATGTGGAAAAATTAATGGTTTGTTACTTAATTTTAAATTTAGTTTTAATTGGATCACCTTCTCTTTTACCTGTTGTCACATTGTTCAATCTTAGTGATTAGTGAACCTCTAGGAAAGAGTTAAATATCCGTCGTAGGGTCGGTTTATTGATCCGTTGTTTAGGCAACCAAAGGTAAAAATATTAACTACTGGTTAAGTTAGTGCTTTATTACAAACGATTTAGGCCATAATTGTCAACAATATCTTTAATCATTGGCCTTAACTGCGGACCAAGAAACCGACCCTTAGTAATTGAGTGAAAATTAAAGCAATCTATACAAGTAGATACTTACATGGTCTGGGCACTGAACCTTGGTCCACTTACAAGATATAACGCACAATAATGTTACGCGCGGTCATGTGCAACACTGCCGTTGAGAGGTACCGTCCACATAAAACGAATAAAAACACGTTATCTCTGAACAGTATCTTGACCATTTGAACTTTGTATTCTTAGCGTTTTTATTTTTCCTCGCCTAATTTAGCTTAAAAATAGTGCCTATTGTAAACCATTGAATTAAATATACTTAGCATAACTAAATTGAAATGCTAGATTATACAATTATTTACACTTATTTTCTTATTCATTATTTTTCGAATATGACAAATAAAGTGAAAACTAGACGAATACTGGCACTAAATCTGAGAAGATTAAAATTAAATTAAAGTTTATTTCTAATCATTTTTTATTGCCAACTGTACATTTTCAATCTAACCACTAACTTGTGTGAATTTCTCAACGCCGCTCTAGCCGCGTAGGTCGCAACGCAATACATTTTTAATTTTAACCGACATTTCGTTGTCTTTTTAATAAAGAACGACTTTGCCTAACAACAAACTGCCAACAACTCAACAGCCGGTCTTTCGTCATGTTGATTAGATTCCGACAAAATAATTACTGACCTGAGATCAATTGAGGAACAATTAATTATTATTTAGATATTATACTCGCAGTTAAATAGAAAAGGAATTATGCGTAAGGTCTCATTAATGTATAATGTACTGTTTTGTTATTGAAATAAGGTTTAGTTTGTAAATGCTTTTATACAGAAAAATACCGGAATATGTAATTGATATTAAGTACAGAAAAAAAAGTACTGAATGAACAAGGCTTCAGGCAGCTGACACAAGCAAGTGTATACCTCGTTTTTTTCGTCATGATTTAAAAGGTAAACAATCTTACAGTGTCTTTTTTATGTAATTATCGATTTAAAAATAAGACAGACACATATTTAAAAAAACTAAAGAATAAACAATAATTTAATGTTAAAATAAATTTCCGTAATACTTCTAAATATTTTTTTAAATTAATGAAATAAATAAAAGTTGTGCCAAGATTGTTTACCTTTTAAATCACGACGAAAAAAATGAGGTATACTTGCATATGTTATGTTATAAATATTTGAACATCGAACAAACGGGGTCCACGTGTCTAATCAAGGGAATAGTGAAGCTTATCTCCGGTCAATCACCCTACTGATAACACCTGCGCTTTACATGTTGCAGTTTATTTACGCAACGGCACTTCATGGAGTAAGCTTTAAATGATAACACCGTATGTAATATAATATACACCCTTAACAGACGTTGATCGACTTTGATCATTGTTATATTTTTGGTAAAAAGATTCCGCATTTAAAATTAAATAATTTACACTTCAAAGTTAAATTTTAAAAGATTTTTATAACTGCGGATATTCAGAATAATATAGAATGTTAATATAGATTTTTTATAAATTGGTCGTACGTAGGTAGGTACATAATGCTTGAGTTCTAATTAGTTGATCAAAATGACAGAAGTGTCTATTTGATAGCCACTAGCTATTTCTCAAAACTCGTTTCTCACTTTCCATTTTAACATCGCCTTATAAGGAAACAGTAGGAAGAACTCATTAGGACACATTTCGCAATAAAATAGTATTGAAGATCGACTCATACTTACTTAGTTCATACTTTACGGTATGTACTGATAAAAAAATCTATAATTTGTGTAAAAACAGTGTAAGTTACGTAAGTTGTCATTCTGTATTATTACTAAAAGCTGCAAGATATAGAGTACTCTTTCGCCTGACAGCAAACCGCACGGCAGCTGCCGGACGGGTGGAAATGACGGCATCAGCTTCCTGCAAAGTTACGTCAACTTACATTCATTGCTATTGTATAAGAACTATACAGTTTCATACATTACATATAATAATTTGGATTTTCTCTAACCAGTTGGAAAAGCTTATAAGCAAAGTATGTACCTACACCATAAATACTATTAGATAACGACGGATAAGAACTCCTATAATAGTGTTCTACTCGTATATTAAGCCAAGTGGAGTAAGTATAAGAAGCTGTAATTGTAGATACGAAATAACTTAGACATTTTATTCATTATTACCTTAATTAAATTTGTTACTTACTCTAAAAGACCAGGTTTTCATGATGATCATGCACTTATCAGTAATGATAATGGAATCTTTGGAATCGAATCATATCCATATCTATCTACTTCCGACATAATACAAGCATTTGTTTCACAGACAAGCTTTTGTTTTTGGGTCTCAATGTGTGATGAAATCAGTTCCATATTTAAATAAATCCTTTCTATATTTCCTTATTGACAGAAGCTTTAGTAAACAAACAATAGGTAATGTGGAACCAACTCGTGATTTCTACAATGACATACATACCGCATTTACGATAATGTCCGATCGTGGCCGGAACATCCGGTAATAATGGGGAACAGGAACATCACGGGCTATGGATATTCCGCGTATTGCATACTAATTGAAAAGTCCCAGATTCAAATAAAAAAACAAGTATTACAGCGAGAAATCCTCTAAAAGCCTGAAGGTTTGCGTCGTGTTTGGTGTAAATGATCGACAGAATAAAAAAAAAAACTGAGGACTATCAGTACATAATTTAAGAGGAAAGCCTAATCTTTTAATTGGTTATGGAATACTGTCGGTCCTAATTAAGTAATTGAGGTTAGTCAATATTTTCAGGCAGCATAAGAAAAGTTGACTGTCAAAAAAAGTCATGTGACTATACATATCAGAGCTATTATAACAACTATGCATTTAATATCAGTTTCTTGTCAAACCTGGTATAACGGTGTTCGTAGGTCGCGTACGTAGCAATTTTAAAATTATTAGCTGCACCATACTCACAGAACACTGTGTAATTATCTTTGACTTGATTTACTGGTACATCGGTTGATTTAAAGCCTCGTGTAGGATGTAAACAGGGTACAAGGCGGCTGAGATCTTGCTTATTTAATCAATTTATGCACTTATTTTATATTTATGGGGAGAAATGTTAGCTTCCAGCGAGCTTTCGTTTGAAGTTAATGACGTATGTGACTGGTAGTATTATAGATACGTTGATCTTGTTTCAACTAAGACGATCAGTTTCTGACGGCTTGAAGTTATTTTGCGCTTATTGCGCCCGTAGAAAATCAAGCAACATGTCAAACTTTACGTGTTTGAATCGCACGTTTTATCGTCAAAAGCTATGATTAACTTGTTTGACAAACACGTTTGAATGAACATTATTAGTTCAAGGAATGTTTTCAGGTTTGATCGTTAACGAACAGCTTTATATTTCTACTAACTCAGCCACGATGCTATTGGATTGTAGCAAACAGTCAAAAAGGTAAGGTAGTAAAAATCTTCTAGGGCACATGAGGCTTTTACATACGCTTTTTAAGAAATAAGTTACAAGGGTAGACAAATATATCTTACCCATCACAACAGGTAATTATCAAAGGCTGCATCGCTGTTACATAACTGAACCGGTAACGGTGTCGCGGTGTTAACGGTGGCTACCTGCCGCCGAGGTCGAGTTCGTACTCGCTTACTCGATTATCGACATTCACACTTAACACAACATGTAATTTAGTACATGCATCCTGAATTACAGAAGAGTCTTTTTATTTTAAAGGACATTTGTCACTTAAGTCTTTATGGTTCTGATTCATTTTGTTTTTAGCTCATGTCCAGATTTAGCTTTAGCTTTTATTTTTTAATTTATTCTTATAAGACTACGAGCCACATTGCAAACACTAGACTAGTACCAAGTAACCTACTTTTGTGTACAGTCAAAACAAAATAAAGGCAAAGAATTCGCAAAGCAAAGCAAGATGTACAAATATTGTCGCTAGTTTTCTATTTATATTCGTATGCCTAATTGTAGGTCGTTGACCGCTTTCCGAATGGTCAGTGAAGGCTGTATCTAGTGGTACTTTTTCACCAATCCGAGGAACAAACCTCAGAACGCTTCGTTTAGGTTAAAGTAGCTACTTAAGTATAACATCTTTAGTCATGGTAAAATACTATGAATTGTATTATGAAAGATCATGTGAACTGATTACAGACTAACGAACTCAAAAATGTACTACGATGTTAACTGTTATCTTTCTTAATTAACAAACAATACGAGGTTTTTATTTACCAATTAAATATCAACACGTGGTTAGCAAAACATTATCTATATGTCTTAAGATAACATAACGGAAATAGAACAATTTCCATGCCGATAATGAACAGGAAATAGGGAAAAAGAAAATGTAGTAGGTTACAAAAAAATCTAATTAAATAGTTTCTAGCCAGCTATGAACCTATATTTAACAGTGATTAACTGGCTACTTATTTTAGTCCAGACTTCGGTTTTAATACTTAGTTAATAAGTAAACCGGATTTTAGTAAAAACCCCCTCTCTTTGTCAGCATAAGACAACTAAAACCTACCTACTTTTACTCACTTTTAGTTCAAAATAGTATTTAATATTTCTTTTACAAATACATAGGTATTATTCAAGCCTAAAAGCCAGCTAAACACGTAATTTCGAATACCCCGTAATGTCATTCTTTTCTGTCAATGTTATCGCTATTAGAAACTCATTTGCTAGTGGGGTACAGTGAACATCGCAGGGTTATGTGATTTGAACAAATTGTGCAACGGTGATTAAGGTAGACAAAGTTTTGCAAATGCTTTCATACGCGGTCATTCAGCACAGTGTTACGTTATGGTCATGCTCTTAATTCGTTTGGTCGACGACCTGCTCATTGATAACGTAGAACACCTGGAATCGCGGATTTTTTAAGTAAAGTAGACGACCGGGCAGACGTTGTCCTGCATATATTTTCCACATAAGATTTGCTCAACCTTTAACTTTCATGTATCTTTTTTAAATGCTCATCATATCGGACAACTTTTGCTATGGCGGCGTTTTGATAACTCTAATAGTTCGGCTGGTCCCTTGAATCTCTACATCAGCACCTACTGCCGGCTCCAACTTTGACTCTAAACCATACTTGATGCTTCTAGAATACCTTAAATAAATTTTATTCAAATTAGTCCAGTCGTTTAGGAGGAGTTCTGTTACAAACACACGTATGCATCTTTTTATACATTAAGGTAGCCAAAGAGCAGATGAACCACAGATAAAGTAAATAATTAAAAAACTTCGCGGTTGAATAACGTTAACACCAAATCTTGAAGACAAATGCTTTGCTGTCCAAAAAACAGTCACATCTTGTTTTCGGATCATCGACATTGAATCCGAATCAAAGTGGGTTGACAAGAAACCTCTTGAACCACCGTTCAATAAACAGGTTCTTCCAACAACCCTCGATCGTTCGATTGTCTAGTAAAATACTGAATCTAGACAATAGGTAGTTTGATATTAGACTTTGTATGCATTAAATATTAAATTATACAGCTTCTTATGAGTAGGTAGTGATAAATGTCAAGGAATCGAAAATTACGAATATGATATCATACTTAGAGAAAAAAATGTTGTAAATACTTATATTGTTTTTACTAATCAGGTCAATAGTAGTGATTATAAATGAGAAATGCACTTTCATATTAAATCTGTTCTCTTTAGTACATATTAAAAAGACAGTCAGAGACAGTTAGAGCCTTAGAGGTCTAAGGCCTTGACTCTAGCTAGGCGAATTTTGTTACATTAACTTTTCGCTAAAATTGACTGATTACACAGCAAAGCTCTATTTACGAGTTAATTACAATATGGAACATAACATTGAATCTGTCTTATTGCCCTCCATCTCATCTAACATAAATATACATTTAAGATAAGTAAAGACGATAGACGAAATAAAAAATAAAATAATAATTTATTGTTCTGTTAGCTAGAGAGTATGGGAACCTGGTAACCGAGTGGCCTGGATGTTTGACAAGCGCGCCTTTATTTCGTTATCCGAGCCTATTGTTGGATGAACTTCACATCGTTATTGTTTCCTAGTGAGCATAATTGGAGTTTACTTTCGACTATAACCTTTAACTAGAGTAAATAGTTTATCGTGTAGAATATTTACGAGCTGTAACAGCTGAATAGGCAAATTATATACTGCGAAAATTCAGTTTTGTGCCCTATCTTCACCTTGCGAGTCATGAAAATGAAATTCAAAATGAGAACAAATTTTAATTGTGGATAACGGAATAATTTATTGGCTATATCACTGCCATATTTGAGTCGAATCCAATGCTGTCTCATTGCAAGTATTTTTGCAAAGGCCGATATTCATAAAGCTCTGCTAGTAGCAGGCCAATTTTACAAACGAAAAATGAACATAAACAAATAGGAATTTTGAAACATGCTTAGATGAAGTGTCTTAATGATTGTCAGTTTCATTATTCCATAGGAAGTGTCACCGTGAGAAATCAATAGACATAGAGGTGTTTATCTCGATGTCAGTGTACAAAAACTAATTACCCATTGTTTTATACGAAGATAACTCTAGTAATTTTACCGCAAGTAAATTCACAATGACATATTGTCATAGGCATAATTATCATATAATAAACATTGCATACATTTGTGGGAGTGTAGAACGTGAAAATTATTTTAATTCGTCATTTGCGACATTCACATGATCTTAGTACCTATACTACTTGCAAAGGAAGTATGTATTTATATAGTACAAAAACAAGGGGGTAACATTTTATGAATCTATACGTCAGTTACACATCAGATTTCTTTTTACGGTAAGTCGGTAACATTATGTCTCATCTTAATTTCTATAGATACACATACCTAATCAACCAGTGTCAGTAGAAAAATGTTGAAAATAGAATCGATTATACAAGGTGATTTTTAAAACATTCATCCCTACAAAAATGTACCAAGTTCTCATCAACATAAATCGAAAAAACAAATTCTAAAACTGGATAGTTACGGTACACGGTTTTAGTACTCACGTTAAAATAAATTGCCATGGCATGTTCACTTTTAGACCGCTGATAGCTGTTTCCGTTATCACATTCGTACGAGTACCTCCGAAACACTAACGGTTTGGTCGGTCCATCATCAACTTTGCATTCATTTTGAGATGGATAAAAAATACAAAGAGAAATAAATCTCCTTATACATGGTGGATATGCAGTTATAATAACTGTTATGGAAATTGTATTATTATTATCAAAAAGTCTATTAGTGTTGTATAGATTTATAAGAATAATTACCCTTTAAGCTATTATAATTACCTAATTTAATAAATTGAATGACTTTCAACGTTCCAACTCGCCATTATCCATAAAACTCTTTATCCAAAATTAACAAGCGGAGACAGACAGATTAGTTATTATATTTATTATCTACAGCCATCAGAACTATAATTAACGCTGCACGTTCTAACATAAGACGAGCGCATGATGAGAACATAAAAACTGATCCAATGACCCTAATAACGGAACGAATTTACATGTCAGAGTGTCTAGCCTGAGGAGGAACGCAGTGACGTAGGCGTTACTCTCTACTCTGACTTGCCGTCAAAAAGTTTTGAAATAGTATGAAACGTTCACTTATTTAAATGACACTTAAGCACACAAGTACTTAAATTAAAGTATTCGTGTTTAGTGTCTTAAATTGTACTGTACTTTAATGATATAAATTTTAATTCTTCATTAAATGATTGATCTAAATCTGGTATACATTTGATGGTCTACTCGTATTCAAGACGAACCGAGTTCGTTTTACGACCATGATTGGACCCGATATATTGTGCTGTTGTCAAGATTCTTCAAGAAATCTTCAAAACTATGAGAGTATTTGAATCACCGCCATAATTATAAACATGGAAAACTAAGGGATCATCCAACACAAGTTGTAGGAACAATGTCTGTCCGATCGCCTAGTTTTTGAAAGCCGAAATGAAACTTAAATAAGCTACTGAAAATGATGGTAGGCATTTTACGCCAACCATATAAGTTTCAGTTAGCCATACGTCAAAGACAAAGTTCTATGAATGCTACTCGTATTTAACTAACATCAGGAATGGAACAACAGGCAACTTACCGAAGTAGGACCAATAGTTTCATATTCCGTCGTACATAATGCAATGTATCCCGAATAAGGTACATCGAAACAGACAAGAGTGTCTCGCAATGGACCTTTGCAATTTAATAAAATTGCTAGTACTATTGCGGTGTACTTCGCAACTCCACATAGCTTTGTGTCGTTTGTCATCAGACTTTCAGCGTCAACTTAAGCTGTTTGTATGGCCGTACAAAGTTGCAAATTACAATAGAGAGTATGCGCCTGTAGGCTGGTCATTCTAAGCCAGCATACTCAGGTATTTCATCAAGTTATTGGGCATTGACATTAAATCTATTCCTTTTTTCATAGTATGAAAAATGCAAACGCAGTAGCGAGCAGGCATGGCAGGCAGGCCACCAACCCCTGCCGCCCATGGACATCGTAACAAACTTTGAGTACGAATAAGGGGGAACTGTTATTTGAAATTGATTCCTATATAAAGAGATGTTTGATTAAAAAAATTCCACTGTCATTACCTACATTGTAACTTAACTGTTAAATTAAGAGAACATAATTACCGACATTTGCTGCTTTAATCATAATACTGAGTCAAATTACGTATTATTATACATAACGTGCTTGCCGCACAGTATCACTGCCAGTCACTGTTATTATTTCGCTTTCCTAAAATTCCCAAATCGCAATTATCAAAGGAAGTCAAGGTTTGAGAACGAGATTATCAAGTAGTTACTTGTGCGTGAGAGAATTCGTAATTTACAAAATATTTATGTTTACTGACTGTGCTGACCAACAGATTAAAGTGTGGTGCGAAAATTTTACTGCTCCATTAGATAAAGAATGTCAATACACGACATCACCATGTAGCAAGCAAGAAACACATGTCGCTTCGGTTCTTTATGTGGTCGAATGTAACATACATAAAATAATAATAATAATCGCGTAGGTAATGATCATGCCTAAGTAACATTTATCATTCAATTGATTGCTTTTATAGTTCTAGTATTGTGACTATCGTGAGTTACCATGAAGAGTTAAGTTTAAAATAATCAATTATGAGATGATGACATAAGCAAAATTAAGACCATAGGATATATGATATAATAGTTAAGAAAGTTGAAATGGGTGCGTAAAGATCCCTAACAAAGACGTCTTTAATCATCAAAGCGACATAGCAACATAATAAAAAATTATGAGTTTTTGTATCGCTTTTCTATAATTTCTGGTCCTGAATGTCATTTACAAAGCCCTTATTTGGCAATAGAGCTACGTGACTGTATAAGTGTTATGGACATTTTGTCATCTGCCTGTTGACCGCGTCGGATGCTGAATTTTAATACGAAACGGGAATTGAATGCATAAAACACCTTACACTTTAAAGGTTATCTACCATACTTTTGAAGCCAAATACATGCTTTTTGTTCCTACTGACCTTTTAATAATACGAAAATAACTGGTAACTAGAAACAATGTTTTTAATTTTCTTTTTCAAGAGACATTCTGTAATAAAAAAAAATGTAACTACGTATTGTATGGTTAGTAGACGCATTGTTGAGATACCTAAGAAACTGGCACGTATAGTAACTTTCATACTAACACTAATAACTACTATGTACTACTATATCTATAAGTATAATACGACAATATTATATTATATGCTATATTCTGGAAAAATTATAACTGAATTGATTTTTTCATTTATAATATTTTGATAAAATTTTCCAATAAAATATCGAATTCCAAAATGATTTCCATTTTAAAATTAACCCCATGGTCATAAAATATTTTAAAGGCGTTAACTACTAACTTCAGTCGATCATATCGCGTAAGATTTTAAGCTTTAAATTCGCAGTTTCAGACCAAAAAATGTACTAAGTATAGACGGAGTCTTAAAAAAAATTAGTATTTTTTTTTTGGATTTGACGTATGTCACAGAGCACGGCCTATCGAGCAATGTTCTGGGAAACGTTTTTGCCTACTACGCTCGTTGTTTTTTTCTACTACGCTCATTTGTTCCGAAGTCTCGAGTGCATATATTCATCTGTGGTCGTAGTAAATCTAATTTTTTTTCTTTTGTTACAGCACCCCAACAATGACATAAGGGATCACAAGATGGCGTTGCGACTAAAAAAGGATATAAAGAAGGCGTCATACTACGTGTGGTTCCTCGGTGCGCAGGAGTCTCGCGGGCTGCGCGGGGAGGAGTTCGCGCTGCCGGCGATACGGCTGCTGGAGGAGAGAGCTAGAGATCTTGAACCTTTCAAGGTTACTTTACAGGTAATACCGTAGGGCTTATGTAATCTATTATCATGAGAAAATTAACTGAAAAATATTACTTACCTATCCCTCTGAACAAAAAATGTATAGTCTGAGTCTTCAGAAAAAAATGAAGTCATTTTTTTTATTTTTTTTATAATTTGACGTATGTCACAGAGCACGGCCTGTTGAGCAATGTACCGGGAAATGTTATCATTGTAAAGTACGTTATGTTTTCTTTACTACGCTCATTTGTTCCGAAGTCTCAGTATATATTTTTTCGTCTGTGACCTACCCATATAACTTAAGTTACATATACTCGTATGGTTTCGTGAGTAAGTACCTAAGTAAGTACTCACTCAGGTCCGGTGAAGCATAAGAGACTCCTCAAATATTGCACATTTTATATAGGAGACGGTGACCTCTTTCCATCAGATAGCCCGTCTGCTTCCTTTATCAGGCCCTCAGGCCTTTACACATAGCAGTTAAATTGGAAACTAAAAAAAACTTGTTTATTGTTATAAGAAATCACGTCACACAAAGTTCCTCATCTATTCATATGGCTCGTTATACGTATAAGAAAAAATCGACAATGAATACTGTTAAATCTCCATGTTTGTTAATGCTTATCCTACTCGTAACAAAAACAGGTAACCTTGATGAAATACTAGTAACCAGTGGAATTTTATCTAATTAAATAAGTAGTTGAAAAATTGCATTGCAAATGCTAGACAATACTTTTACTTTACTGCGTTTGGCAAGTGACGCTGAAGTTGCTTAATCAACGTGTTCGCTTGAGATTTTACACGTTCTCTGCGGCTTGAGGTGAAAATTCCTCAAGGTAGACTTTACCTTAGTTATTACGCTAGTATGGTACAAAATTCGTACTATCTGTTTCATGCAGAGCATGGTTAGGCGACTTTTAGGTTAAAAAAAATGTGAAGTAGAAGAATATTAAAATTTTAGTGCAATTAATTAGGATTTTGTGAGATAGGTATAATTTATTTTTGTAACTTCGTTTAATTTTTCCTTTGGTAATTTGAGGGTAATAATGGCATTGATAAACTTTTATAGAAAACAGGTTTCTGCTCCTTCCATTATTAATCGATGTCAACAGTACCTGCTTGGATTTCAAATATATCACAAACCTAATTAACAGTTCATAATAGTGCACAAGTGTATAACTTAAATTAATCAGAGATTATTTTATGTTGCAATACATCGGTACATATTCGATTACATTGTGAGTATCATTACGTATCATTACCGATTCTGCCGTTCTCTTGTATCAATTCCTATTAAAATACCAATGATTGATTGAATTGGATGAACAATTCAAGCAATTATCGTTAGTCAAACAGCGATACATTCCACATCTCGTGGTTACTTAATATCTAACGACTGATTGCAATTCACTTGATGTTACATCATTAATCGTTACAACTTCATCATTATTTGATAAATAGTCATTATTGTTTAGCTGTCAAAGATAATCATCGTCATGTAAAGCGAGAGATTTCTCTTTATCTTTCCTTACCTAACAAAGTTATACTGAAACCTTACTCTCAATTTGTCTTTTATGAAACGTAATCGTGGTCAAAAGTTCAACTACTATTTGATGAGGATTTATATTTACATTTGTTTGCTGCTGGTATTGTCTATCGAGACATTAGGAATAACAGTAGGATTAGATTCTGATAAATTAATAACTAATTTTAGCGATCTGACGTACCTAAGCGTAGTTCACTTCATAACGTTCTTAAAATGATTAAATCTTTAGCGTAGGTTATACGAGCTCCTAGTTCCGAAACAAATAATTTTAATATTTAATTTGCTACCTTTTTTGTTATTATTTTTATTATATGACGACATCAGTGTATAATATCGCTTGAGTGACTTCTTCATTAACCCAGCATCATTTACGCAGGTGTCCCACAAGGGCCTGAAGATAATCCAGAATGTGACGGCGAAAGGCAAGCAGCAGACCATCAAACACTTCATCCCTCACGGCAGCATCACGAGCGCCGTCGTCCAGGGAGACGTGGTGGCATGTGTGCTGCTCCTGTACAACCCCATCACTGGCTGCCCCGTTCACGTACATGCTTACAGGTAAATCTCTCTAATGCCTCTTTATTAACGGATTATTGCTATAGTTATGTTACCAATGACAAGTTTGGCCGTGTGTAAACGACGAACAGCTTTAAGCCATAATTCAGATGAGTTCAAAAAATCTGTAGCAAAACGACAATTACAGCAGTATGCCGTTAACAAGTTACCGCTACGTTATTATAAAAATCAAATTATGTTAGTATACCTAGACAGGTTTGTAGATACGAATCTCGATAAAAATAGCTCGATAAGTCTGCATAAGTCGCGTTAACATCAACATTCTTAGATGCTAGAAGCTTCTTGGAAGCCTACCTCTATGTATTATGGTTTAAAGAAAAGTATTTGCATCAATTCAACTGCAATTGATACATGCAAATCTCTGCACCAGGCGAGGGACGGGCGGGAAGTGTCGTGGATGAACGCGCGCGTTTGTAGACCATTATGTTTTCATTTCCCCTTATTGTTTTGTTTCTTTCGAGAGAAAACTCGTTTCCTAATGGCATTAGAGCGGTTTTTGCGTTCAACCCATAATGATAGTGGTCTTCGAAGCTGTTTTTTTGCGCAAATAACAGCGTTCGAATGTATGGATTTTTATATCATTAAAACCGACAGAGAAAAAACAAATCGACGTAGATCAATCAAGAAACAAGTTTTGTGAATTTTTATTTTATTTAGTCCAATTAAACTAATAGTGTTACGTTATTACGTCATTAAAATAGCCTTAAATGATGCTTCAATTTATAAACTTGTATATGGCACGAATTGCTATACTGACTATATTTTAGTATAAATATGTGACATACCATCGTGAATGAAAACAGAATTGTAGGATCGAGTTTATTGAGATTTTTACAATGCATTCTTTACGAATGATATAACGTAATAGCATGTTTTATCATCTCTACGTTTATCATATTAGCAGCTTTAATCGATTTCGTAAATTTGGGTGTGTTGTAAGGCACGCCAATGTCAACTGAGCTGACAATAATACTTTTACCTAATACCAAACAAATTTAACGGGAATAGACGACACATATTTTGGAGGCAAGTAAAAAAGTAATTATGTCCAAACTAGGTAAAAAGCTGACGAGTGACCTTATGCGATTTTTGAGACAGCATTTAAATAAAAATAAAAATAATATGTATAAAATTTTTAGGAATGAATTATTTTTAGGAAAAGTTTTTGACTTTTTAATTAAATTACTAAGGTAGATTGCGTTCAGAATAAGAACAAGTTTTAGTTTCTTTATAAATTGCAATGATTTAGGTTGAATGTCACAATCAAAGACCGTAACGAGACATACAAAATTACAAATGAGACACTACAATTCTCATATCGTAAGAGGCGTGTCCTAACGTGTAAAGTAGACAGTTTAACAATCAATAAACGAATGCGTAGAATAAAAGGTGCAATAAATATCTTTTATACGACCAATGACCCAGTTACCGTACTGTCTCGTTGACACGAAATATTGCAGACTTGCGGATAAAATTTCCAATGACTGAATTAGCTACGCGTCATAAATTATTCATTTAGGTATAATGTTCTTACATTTGTTGCTGCTATTATTATTTAGCTTACTTAATATGTAATCTACTAACAATAATGTGTTAGAGAGAAGATTTATATTTAAGGTTTCATCTGTCTTCAAGCGTAACAAATCCTTATTGAATCTTAAAAGGAATGGAATCCTTTTTGACAATGTTCGTAGAAGCGTAACACGATCGCAAGATTAGAGGATATTTAAGGTTGCGGGAGCTTATTTTCACGATCCATACTATCGTAATTATCGTTAGAAGGGGCTTAAAAGCTTTCTTAGAACAATTGGTATTAAGATCTCAACATTCTCAACTGAAAAACAGTTATTATCGATTCACAATTTTTTCTAAAAAGTAAACGCAACATCATCTTCATACTTTGCACCGAAACCAGATATTTAGATGTAATATGTTTACAGCTTGTTTACAGTTACAATTTACACTTCTCATATTTTATTTTGCGCGAGCTTAATGCTTAATGCCCTTTACCTACATAACGCTGGAACAAAACAAATGAATCTGACATTTACTACGTTTGAATGCGTGGCGCAATGCACCACCTCTCCTCTCGAGGCACTCAAGGCGCATCTTCGAATGTTCGTGTCGCGGTCGTGTCGTAATGACATCGTTAAGATTTTCTCAAGCGATTCGCCTTCATTATTTATGGTTTTAGAAAAGGCAATGGGGAATTTGAGTTATTGTAGCCGAAATTCTATATAATTTTGTTAAGAATCTGATGTCAAATATGAAGGCTAATTTATGGTATTTAATTTTTAAAACTTAATTGTCTTCGAGATTCAAGATGAAGTGATTTTCACAATAGAAATTGCGTCATGAAGGGCGTGAGTGTGAGTGATCGTAACTAACGTCCAAAAATAATGTACTACACTAGTAATTCTCAGCAAGTGACACACTTCACTTAAGGAAACCTCAGGTATACTGATTCATTTTGGGGAGTGCATCGTAATAAAAAAAATATAGCCTATCTAACTCCCACAATTTAGACAAATCCAATGACACCTAATGTTGAAATCAGAGCCGTTTGGTCTCTAGAGTATGACAGTAATGAACATAAAACATGTACTTAGATACTCCAAAAACATTACCCTACTTCTAGTGCAGTCTGGTAAAAAAGCTCAATCTGACGTTGGTCACAGGAAAAGGGTTAGATAGGCCTTGTCACAAATACCGAGCGAGTCGACAGATGTCCCGGCGCTCGACCCGGCGTATGCGACGTGATATGTCATTGTAGGGTTGCCTCACTGGCTTTATACAATTAGCTTTAACACTGTTAATTAAAATAAAAAATTACACATTCCCTATTTGAATACCCTAACAGACAATTTTTTAACCTACAAGGACTTTGGATTAAGTATTTAATGTTGCCCTTTTTTCATTTAAAACACGCCGTAGTATGATTTAATTTGAGAATCTATATTTCTTTTTGTTATGACGATTATGCATTAAATAATAAACTAAACATAGCGAGTTCACAAATAAAAAGTTTTGAAGTCTCAAGCAAAATGTTTTGGCGCCTTATAGAAAATAATGAAATGTTTTTTAGTGATGTAACTAGAGAGGAATATATACCTCAGGTTATTGAAGCGAAACGCGTTCACGAGCAGATCTACTTTTATGGCTACAATGGGCATGCCTACAACCTTTCGTCCAAAAGCAAAAATAAATGAAAATAAAGAAATAAAAAAGAAATTAGAAAGCAATAATATTACTTTCTAATTAAATATTTTTTCTTTCTGGAAATATACTAACGCATGAAGCGAATTTAAGTGAATAGATTTAATTATTAACTTACCTATTTGCTATGTTTATTACGTAAATACTCATAATAATAATATTAATTTGAAAGTTTCACAAATAAATCACGTTAACTTAATGTATGCATTATAGTACAGAAGAGATTGAAAAATCTAATTCCAATTTCAAACAGAAAATCTACGACTATAACAATTCCATTTTCAAAATCGACGCACAATAAAACGAAGTTAGCAAAGGTAACCGAAACTATTACAGAGTAATTTTACAACAAAAATACAAGAGACGTAATGTAATCTGTACTCGTGTGTGTAATAGAGCTCTGACTAGAATTATTCAGTTTGATCCAAGGTGGACGACCGAGCGACCGGCTAACGAAGCCACAGGAAAAGCAAATCGTATCCTGAGATTGCTGAACCCCGTCAGTCTGGTTTCAGCTAATAGATACAAAAATCTCTAAGGGAACCAGGACAGCACTTACCTAACGTAAAACGCTCATGCATCCTCCCCACTGTTTTATGATAGGATGTGCCGTCTATGGAATCAGTAGCTGTTGTTAACGTTAATAGTAACAACGTGTTTTTTAACGGAAAGCGGACTATGATCATTATTATATTGAATTATATGTTCGTGAATTGTATACTTATTAGCAATTCTTCACAATGCTTGTCAAAACTAATCTGGCACATAAAGTATTAATTAATTCATTCTGAATAATGATCAGACGACATTGTCTAGCCTGGAAATAGGAGCAAAGCATTTCAGAAATTTTGAGCTATAGATCTTCTGCAATCTCTAACACATCACAAGCAATAATGGCAAAAGTTTTAAACTACAAATACTGATTTATCTTTATTGCGAATTAAAACTGATTTGAAACGTGTTGGTATGCACACAGCCTTACCGTAACATGCAATCACATCTCATAAATAAGCATAGGTACCTCACTTTACGAGATAGAAAATGGTAGTTGCAAATATTATAGCATTATTCAAATTACTACAGTCCATGTCTGTAGAAAAAGCATCCGCGTTAATTGAATAAATTAACATCTTTCAAGACATGTAGTTTGATGGTTTTATCTAAATATATTTTTATGGTATGTGATGATATTTTTAGACTTTTTACTTTTCATGTCCTAGGTTGTTTTAAGAATTTA
Organism: Lerema accius; assembly: GCA_001278395.1. NCBI lineage: Eukaryota > Metazoa > Arthropoda > Insecta > Lepidoptera > Hesperiidae > Lerema > Lerema accius. The sequence goes on along the minus strand of LGAG01000824.1, from coordinate 203,898 downwards.
AATTAAGTAATCAAAAAAGTATAAACAGAATTCAGAACTAAAGTATCATTGCTACAACTACTACAGTGCATTTTAAATATAGCCGTCGTCGTAACTCGATTTGATCAATCTATACTAATAATATAAAACTGAAGAGTTTGTTTGAACGCGCTAATCACAGGAACTACTAGATCGATTTGAAAAATTATTTCAGTGTAAGATAGTCCATTTATCGAGGAAGGCTATACGAGTATGACATCACGCTATGATAATAGGAGAGCAGCAATGAAAAATGTTATGAAAACGGCAAAATTACGCGGGCAGACTCGCTGGCGATTGCTAGTAAATAATATTGTTGGTTTTGAATTATAAATGTACGATACACGATACACGACGACCTTCCAACCTGCTGGTTCCATATAAGAGTAATATGGCCGTAGACAGAAAATAATTGCAAGAATGTGTACTTTCTAATTGAGTAAAGATATGGGAATCGATCCATGTTGTCTGGTGCAAAGGTCGCCGTTGCCGATCACAATTACCCCTGGGAACTATTACAGCTAACGGATGGAAGGGTCAGTGGATAGGTGCATTCTTCCAAGGAGTATGGTGTGGCCTTGATGACGTATTTTTCTTGGAAAATATCTCATTGGGGTACGACAGTAGCCTTGCACCTGAGACTGAGAAGAATCAATTTCCAACCTGGAAGTATTGCTATGTCAAAGATGTTAGCTTTGGTTTGCTTTATTTTTGTCGATAACCTGACAATTAGTGGTCTCTATCGCGCATATATATCAGTTATAACATCAAAGATGTCTTTGTCGTGAAGATGTCACCGAGGCATTGGGTAAATGAGCAGAATTAACAAAAATACAAGTTCATTGCACTGAGCTCTTAAAAAGATCATTATTGAACAGATGAACGAAAACCAATACAAATAAAAACAGTGTAAAGTAGACAGCTTTTTGATTACAGCATTGCGTCAACAGTTTTTGTCCAAAACTCTCCAGTGAATGAATGCAAAAATAAAGTAAACAAATATCTGAAATAATATTGTTTAAAGTGTTACAAACAAAACATTGCATCGTTCGATTTGGATCATTATGTAACCTCAATATACCTTTTTAAATTTGATTTAAAGCATAACTATTATTTCCAATTGTTAAATGGAAATATTTAATTCTTTTCGGAACTTGAGATAGATAGAATAGATAAAACATAGATAACAGAGAACATAAAAGATAAACAAAATCATTATAGTCTTTGTGTAATAATATTGTATCGTATCAATCACGTTAAATTAATTAAAAATACAATAGGGATTGTATACATATAAATTTAGTCGTACACATGTATTAGCAACATACTTAAGCTTGACCGGTTTTCTAATAACACTTCAATATGAGAAAGTACGTACGGGTAGATAAACACCTACTTGTACAAATGTTTACGCATTATACCAACATCATGACTATCATTTAATAAACAAAACCTATTTTTAAATCCACAAACAACCAGAATCCACTTGATATTAAAAAAAAATTATAAAACTTTCTACATAAAAAAATGAACGACATTCATAAGGGCCATGATGTCGTTTTCAGAACTTTTAAATAAATATTACATCAAAAATTAAAAAAAAAACAATCTTCCAATACTGAAAAAGTGATACGAGTTATCGATATATAAATAATGAATGTTACAGTAATTTCTCATACAATTTGGATCACTGATGTAACTGATGTGTGTATAAAAAGTTGGTTGTAGTGTTTAATAGCTTAATTTGGTGCTAAATATTTTAAGAGCAAATTTTGTTTTCTCTTCACGGCGTGTTATCAATTCATTGAACCGGGTTTTTAGCTTCCAAACATGTTCGGCGCTTGCTAACAAAAGAACTTTTTCTACAAAACTGGTGACAACTTCGGTGAAAGTAATACGGAATTTTTATGGCTATAAAGGTAAGCTCACATGTGCGGCGATGCCTATGGTTTAGGAAATATTTGCTTGGCGTACGTCACACCTACTTGTAGGTTAATACATTTTGTATCTTTCATTTTATTTTTTTAAAGACTTTCTGTTTACCAAAAAAACATGCTACATAATTTGAGATTTATTTATTATTTTAAATTGAAACTACATTATATAATTACATGTTGGAGATATCGGATGCTTACTTACTAACTACTAATGATAGTCCCACATTGAACATTTTTAGTCTTTTATCACTAAAAGTTAATATAAATAGTAATTCAATTCAACAACAAAGTTAGCAGATGGTAGGAAGTCTTGAGGTGGCACAATCACTAATGATAAACAACGCAACCTCCACAATTTTATTGTTTGCAATACAACCTGCTGGGTGGGCTCCGGAACGTCCGCGATGTGCACGCTTCATTATACCGACATTATTGTAAGAGCTGACAAAAATTACGCGAAACAAAAAAATCATCACCAGTTAACAATTATTAGAAATTTTCTCTTATTAGATATGCGGTAACTTGCGTTATGTAAATGGAATTACACAAATGTTGACGATGTAAAATTCGAACTGCACATTTGTCAGCAAAATCTACTACAAGTCATTGTTTGACTTTTCACGTCAGAAAAAAAAGTACTGTATTGTACCTACGTACAGTAAGATGATGCAAAATCGTTATTTTTAAAGTTTGATTTTAATTAATTTTGACTTAACACACCTAAGATCCTAAAACAGATGTTTTATTTTGTTAATAACTAATAATATAACAGTAAAATAAAGACAAATACGTGTGGTTTAAGGCAAGGCACGAATAAAATTATGTAACCATAATTATGGGTAACTATAATTATGTTTAGCTCAAAAGCACAATTTACTTCGTTAGCAAAAAATTAATATCGAACCTTGACATTCACGCAGTGGATGAAACTGGAAATGATACAGGTGAGTCAGAGAAACAGGATTTAACACATATCAATACTAACATTACAAAAACCCGTTTGAAACTAAACATATCTATAGGTACACCTTGAGCTATGGATGTATGTACTAAGATAACATAATTTACTTGGTTGTTTAAAAAGCTGGAATTGGACTTTAATTTATGTGTAACTTAATTTTTATTCTGTAGTTTAAATGTGTCCTCGGGGCTGCGTAGCTGGACACTATTAATTAAATTGCTTGATAAATTAAATCTTGTGTCGTTTTTTGCTGTTTAGTTACTTATGTGTTTTTAGCCACCAATTTATTTCTAAGCTTACAGAATCTAAGAACATTAGTATGATTGAAGTCCAAAAATAATTCTAATTCACTTCCTACAGTTTAAATATGCTTAGTTTTTTTTTTTTATCTAGCGTTCCAGTTCAAAGATTTCATGACTGGATTCAGAATAATTTTTATTTATTTTTTTAATCCATGATCTGCCAGTCATGAAAGCATTGAATGTTGCTAAAGTTACTATTGAATTGATTGAAATTTTCGTAGCTAATATACCAAGATCTGGTATTGTGTGTGTTTTTTACTCGTTATAACCGATTGTAATGAAATTGAAAGTTTTATTGTACAGTCGCGACGAAAAGAAGCAGGTCGCGTGAAATCTGATGCGTGCTTTTACCAATAAGTAGCAACAAAAACAGGTTTGCAAATTAACACAGCTATTGTCATTAAAATCACATGCAAAAAGCATTTTGAATAAAAGATGAAAACGAGTGAGTGTACGTTTTTACATGACATTTAACAAAATTCGAAGATATGACATAGCAAAAAATAATAACGGCTTTTAGCTTAAAATATAACGCAGTTACTCAAACAGTACCTGTACATATTTTATGTAATGAAATTAAGATACTACTTATTTTTTTTAAACGATTTAGACATACTTAATGTAACTAACTACTCATACAGAAATAATTTAAACCATCTTATGCAAAGTAAACCCACACGGGACATTGTAATTCATACTAGTCTGCAATGAAATATAGATCAGATCAACCATATGTTTGTCATAACAATCGTAATGAATAAAATATAAGCGTAACAGTGTAGCAATTACACAACCAAACAACGCTAATGTACCAAGTAAGCCTCCACACCCATGAACTGATTTATAATATTTACATCACATCCGTCGACGTCGTACAAATGCTATGGATGTGATCGTTGATCCAATTCTAAAGCTATTGTATATCTTAACTGATAAAAGAAGGTTCGTGACATAACTTCTTTTCTTTTTGATTATTGCTTTTTTTTCGTACTTACGCCATTTTTGGACACGATTAAAGCTAATACGTTATTGGTGTGGTATCTATTGATGTTTTCGTATATTTAGTTATTCTGGCGACAGAGTCAGAACTATAGATACTATCTAATAAAGCTACAGCATTTCGATTGAAAACGGAAATTTTCTGTCCAAAAAATCTTAATTAACGTTCAATAAAGATAAAACTCAAAGTTTGTATTTACAAAATTATCGAACGAAGTTTGAAGCATACGTAATTATAGACGCAAAAAAGTCCTCAACTAATTCAAATAATATTTTATTTGAACTAATTTAAGCTAACACGGCTGGTATTTAATCAATAAGTACCGAAACGCTTCATTAAATTACATTGTGATTGCTTATTGACGATGACTAAAGACGTATCATTAGAATGCTTGTCCTAAATATCTGTTGCAAATTCAAATTAAGCGTGACAAAAACCGACGTAACTTGGAGCCTTGACAATAATCGTTCAACTTTGACATTACCAACTTTACAACACCAATATCTTTGGTATGCGACTCTTGACTTTTGGATCGACTGCTCGTTGAGGGTTGTGTAATACATCATTGTTCAAAATCTGTTTACCTTCCAACGCTGCCATTAAATACGGATCTTCGACGTCAATATAAATGTTAATATGTCATCAACTGTAAAAATAGCGGATGTTCCAACCTTCTGTCTCAATTAGGATTCTAGTTTTAAGTTAGTCGTAGGTGTAAAGATTGGTCATTTTACACTAGGTGTAGGTGATTTTTACGATGAATGTAATAGAAAAATACATTTGTGTTAACAAACGTCGCTTTAAAATAGATCTTTCGGGCAGGAAGATGAGAAGTTAAGGTTTGGATTCTATACACTATTAAAGCTCGTTCACAGATAAAGTCAATCATAATGATCATTTCATGCGAATTCATTGCGGATACGAAAGACTAAAAGGTTTTCTCGACTTTGTTACTTATTAAATAATATTCCAAACCAACACAAAGCAAAATAAAACGTAATAAATAAATAATTACATTGTAAGGATGTCCTAAATAACACGGCAAAGTGTCTTAATATTGTGTGACAAGTTTTTCTGTCAGTCAGTGCAATACCGGATTCGCGTGGAATCTCGTCGTAGCGGGCACTCGAGTTGAGCCTCCCATAAGAAGCTTGCCGACCTAATTTACTAAGTATGCACTTTATAAACGCAAGCAAACACGCAAGTAAATTGCTCGCTCTGACAACTTTATAATTTAGTTGATGTTTTTAACAGTACGAAATTACGCGCGATTAAGATTTAGATGTGGCAGTTTAATAAAAAACAAATGGAATTATAAAAATAAATGGAATTCCTATCATTCTGTTATTTATAGCAAACAATTTCAATACGTAGTATTAAATTTCTTGAAAGAAACAATTTTACGTACCTACTAGCTTACTGAAAACAAAAGAAAAAATAAAATTATAGTGTTTGAGTTTGTGATACTTATCTACTACTTTGGTTAGAGATTTGAGAATCTATTCAAACAAGGATTACAATAAGTTCTATAGAAGGTTTAATAGGATCAAAACCATCAATACCGGACTTATAAAGAATCTCAGTGACGACTCGTGACAGGGTTACCGCTCGTGGCAACTGCGTGCTCTCGCCTTATGTGGCCACGCACTGACCTAATAAAGATTGCTTGCTTGCTAATTAGCAAGTTAACTGTTTATGAGGAATAGCTACAGAAATATCCTTTTATGACATAGCAAAGGTGCGGCGTTTTGATTTCAAAATAGACACCTAAGTTAGACTTTAAGTCAATAGGCTCTTTTTAGGACATAGATTTCTTAGATAAAACTATCAGAGGACTGCAGGATGCATAAGGATAAATCGATAGTTTAGCTTTAGCTGATAACTTAGCTTTTTCCTTAGCAACTAAGACAGGTATTTTGTCATCCAAAGTACGGAAACATTTAAGAGTATTAACACAAAAATATTTAACGAGTATAACTACTCATTGGAACACAATTATGGTATATCTAATCATAAATATTTTTTTGTCTGAGCAGATGTGACTCGGACCATACTGCGGAGATGCTATATACGCACTTACAAGCGTTGATCGAAAGGCCAGAAAACCAGAAGAAGTTCGCTGATATCGAGAGGAAGTTGCAGATGCGAGGAGCTCTGCCTTCGTCCAAGAAGCCTCCAGACTCGTCTCTCGGCAGCGAAGTGTCCAGGGAATCAGACTCGGGTAGCAATGAGGAACGATGCGTCGCTAACCTGTACGATAGTTTGGCAGCCGAGCTCAAGCAAAAGTTGTCTACAGGTAAAAAGGGCATAGGTCAGTCACTTTTTTCAGTTTTACGTAGATAGCTCAGCTTCCACACTGCAATGTAGAACATTCTAGAGCAATGCACCAACGCTATGGACCTGGGTTTGTGTGTGTGTGGGTATAGTAGGTATGTGTTTTGATATTATAACTGCGCTTGGGTAAGATTTTTATTTTATTGAATGTAATGGTCAGGGATATTTATTTATTTGTCTGTCGGATGCTTTCGTATTGTTTTTGTTGTGTGATTAATTAACTCTCGAATTATCGAGTAGCTTTTGGATGTTAGTTATCGTTAAAACCATCGATGAAAAAATTTAAAACGTTAGCAATCATTACCATTTCTGTTAACTTAAAACCAGATGCTTTTATTATTTCCAAGAAAATAAGAATGCCCAATTATTAAAACAAACATTAGAACCATTAACACAATCAGATTTCACTTTAGTTACAATTGTATGGTTGTCAATGAATTGAGAAAATATAAAGTAGTTTACAGTGTAGCAGTAGATGAATTTGAAAATTGCCAATAATGACTAAACATAATTCAGATAGTATTATTTGTAGTACCTAACAGTGTTGTTGATCTATACGTTGACATAATAATATGGCTTACAAATGTATGTTAGACTCATAGTTTCATCACCAACCGCACGAGTAGCTGCCACCACCAGCTTGCAAGTAACATAAACTTATCCAAACCTAACTTCGTATAACCGTCCTAAGGAGATACGAACTACATTCCAGGTAAGAGCCCGATCCTGCTACCACCGAGGGATTACGACACGGTCCATAGACAGAAGGGGAACCTGAGCAACATTGACACACGTCGGTGTCTTAATCAGAACATCGTGGGGGTGAACGCGCGGCGTAAACTGGAGTCGTCGGGAGGAAGCTCGGGTATTGGCAGTGACCTGGCACCGTCGCCGGAGAGGAATGATTACAGACAACATGATAATCACAGTACAAGTGGTAAGTCTGATCACTGATCAGTATCTACTCGTAGTTAAACTCTAGGACACTAAGGTCGAAGCACCTTACACTTTTATTTATGTTAGCTTGAAGGTCACATTTTTTAGGAATTTAGACCGCACAACGGTTCCTCTAGTAATTATCATGTTAAAACAAACTAACCGTTGTTTAAACCTTTTTGCCATGCAGCGCATATGATACTTTATATCCGTTTTTTGCATGCCAATTTGCCAAATACATGCAAATAAAATAACTGAAGTTGTAGCACTTTCATGAACTTCATAATATAGGATGAGGCTCTTCATAAAGTATTTCTTCTTTCAATCTTGCGTAGTTAACTTATACATTAGTAAAAAGTAATGTTAAAAGCTTTTTTGCGTAAGTGTATCAATGATACATGTACAGATTAATCATTTTGAATTTGCATTTTATGTTAACACCATAAATAATGTTCTAAACTACAACTATAGAATAGACTGTAGTAATTCTACAAAGACTAAACTTGTGTAGTAAGTTTTAAGATATAAATCGTAATTATACGAATGATGGATCGCTGTGATATGGTGAAAGTAGTAGTTGGAGAAGAGAAATGGTACGATATAAAATCAAAATCTTGATTTATTATATTACTCACTGGCGACGGATACTTCGCACATTCGAGTTAATAACCGTAGAAAATACTGTCTCTTCACTAACTCAACTACCTATAATAATATGTATTGTTATATATATTGCCAATTTATAAAACAATTGTTATTTATTATCTACAATTACGTAAGAATCTTTAGATTCGAAAAATATTAATTATCATCAGATGGTCTATAAGCTTGTTCGTTGAAAAGGATATATTGCGCCGACTTTTATAAATCCTCTTAGTAACAAGAAGTACGTACTATAATAAATATCTACGTAAGTATATCATAAAAACAAGCAGTTTGGTCATCACATGCTACCATTAGTAAATTACTGCGACGAAATACCTGTTCTTGCAACGAACACGAAAAAGGCGTTAAGGCAAAAAGCTAAGTGGCAAATATTTTATAAATGATCTCATTGATAATGGTATGTTGTTGATTTTTTGTTGATAAGAATGTACTATATACCTACCTATCTATTATACCTAATGGGTTTGTTATGTGCTAATTTGTAGTACATCATAATATACGCAGGTATATCCGATGAAAACCAGTATCGTTAGGTAGTATTTAATAGAAAAATGATTTGTTATTGTAACGCCTACAGTATTTGGTTTAAGTCAGAAATCCAAGACAAATTACATGTGTGATTCTAAGCTTAACATGATAACTGTGCACTCTGTGACAATTAGTTCTTCCGAGATGGTAAACTGTTTTAGAACAGTTAGAAAGAATGGTTCAAATCCGATAATTCAAACAATATTTATAATTTCCGACAAACAAACATACATACCCACATACATACCTACATACATACACACATCTATGAAAATTTGTATATTTGTTTAGAAAGCCCTTCTAGATAGTTCTGTCTAAAAATTTCGCAGTTTCAATAATATTACTTACATACCTACATGTAGAATTGTTAACCTCTTTCTTTTTTGAAATCGGTTGACAATATAATTCAAGGCTCCTATCTGTACTGTTTCTCTACCTGTTTGTATACATTCTGATCCATAGTACTCTATTAGGTACTTATTAACAACCTAACGAATGGATACAACCTTCTCATTGGCCACTACACAATAGTATCCGACCGAGGTTATGAAACCCTAAAATTAATTACATTTGTACTATGAAGGTATCAATTAAGGACATTGTTATTTCTGTACCACTCCTCCTAATAGCCAATTTAAGGTGTTCCCACGCCTCATTGACTCGCAAACAAAGGTGTGAACAACAGGTATATCTATAGTTTTCTAGCTGGGAGGATCTGTTTCACAACATAAAAAATAATTGGTCAGTTCATACCTAAAGTACTCTGTTATGATGTCCTATGATAAGAAAAGAAAATTAATATATGCTTCAACGGCGATTGTAATATAAACAACCTGTATAACCGTAGACAGGTGATCTTCGGATCAAATTAACCCAATTTTATATAATTTTTAATTCAATTTCATACTGAAAAGAAATTGGAAAGAGAGTGTGGCCTTTTGACCTTTGAAAGCATTTTTGTTCTTTCATTCTTATTTTAAAACAACTAACGATTCCTTGAATAACATTACAGTAAGAAAAGCTGCTTGCTTAAGAGTTCTCCCTTTTATTTTCATGAATAGATGAAGGCACAGTCAAAGTGAAATTATTTACTTCTTTTTAAGAAGTAGGTAACTGAAGGAATATCCCCAAGGGTTTTCTCTTACTGAAGCCTTGAACCCAGAACCAAACAGAATTCATGTTAACGATGATTACAAAATAATTTGAAACATTACTTTTACAAACCCCATTATCTTGAATCCTCATAAATCGTATCATAAATGAAGCTAGACGTCCGTGACATATACCGGCAAGAAACGCCAGCAATAGAATTTAATTCCGAACCTCGGGAGTTATGAAACTCAAAAACGACTTCGACAACATTGCTACGTGCTTCAATACGACCTTCCCTTTACAGTTTATCAAATCGTAGTTTTTCTGCCACAATAGTCCAATTTCTTAAGGTTTTTTATTAACTATTATGTCAATTTCAAAGCATAGAAAATCATTTTTTACATGCAGATTGCTTTCAATTTAAACGATCTGTGTTACTTTTGAAATCGAAACAAACACCCAAAATTATATCTAAAAATATACTTTTCTTTAAATGTTTAAAAAGGAAGAATGCTACTCTATAAGTCAAAACTTTTAAAATGAAATCAAATATTACTTTAAAAACAGCTTATAAAAGCGACCTAAATTGAAAACATCGTATTACCATTAGCGATATGTAGGGTTGGCAAGTGACCATTTTTTATTGAAGTATAATATAATGTTATCGTCTTTTATTATACGAGGACACATTATACATATAATTGTGTTCCTTTTGCTTTAAATTTACCTTTGTACATTTCTTCGCCATGTAAATTTTAGCCGTGAAGATACTCATACGTCTGCGTGCCTTTATTATTCTTAAAAATATGTTATGTCAGAACCAAACGGTAACCCTAACGAATATGGCCAATGAGCGGTATAACGCACGTGGGTGAGTGCCAGGATGGTGACAGGTATAGTCAATATCAATTAAGTTTGTTGACTTTGGCTGCTATCAACTTTCCAAATAATACTTAATTCATATTTTGTGTATAAATAAACAACAGGGCCTTTTGTCAAGCATTAATCTTTTCTTTTTGTATCTAAAAATAATAACTTATTTTTTTTTGTATTCCACTTAATATTATTTTGAAGATCCTAAAATTGTAAGTCGTCTTCCTAATGTTGTAAAATGTTGAACGATGTTTTGTTATAAACATCCATAAAGTTGTTAATAATGTTGCTCTGGTTGGCGAGTAATTTGTTGAGAAAAAATGATTACAGATAGCTAATAATTAGTATTGCCTATAAAATGTCTTATTACGTAGTCTTATTATATCATTAATCATAACATAACAAGCACGTATGTTCATTATCATTCCAATGGTTTGTAATACAAAGTTAAAAAATATTAATAATTTTTCTTCGATCATAGAATTCAAAGTATTTCAAAGAACTGGCTCGAGACCTACTTAAAACGAGTATTAGTTGGTCGCGGGCGTGTTTTTCAGTCAGTTTTGAAGATGAGATGCTCGATCCCGTTAGCTACGTAAAAGTGAAGATCGACAATGGGTCAAGTCCAAGTGACTAGTGAGGTGCGTTGCATAAATTAAACTGTTAAATCTGTGCCGGAGGCGACGACACAAAACACGTGAATAATTATGCAAATGGCTTGCAAATATTTTTTATGAATACCCAGCCTCTGATAAGTGTAACGGTTTAGTCACCTGTGCTCCAAAACGAATAGTAAAGTTTAACTATTGGGTTAATAGAGAATTAAAATTTTTCTTGCCTTACCCACGTATCTAGGTTAAACATTTTTGGCTATCTATAAAATGACAAGAACGTCATATTCGATCAATGATTAATGGTTTTGAAAGTCCCTTACTCTGATCATAATTTCACCATCCACACCGTACCAATAGAAAACTATAATTTATGTTGAGGTTTTCTAAACCTGTAGTATTGTGAGGAATTTATTTGTATTTTATTAATTAATCTGTGATATTTTGTATGTTTCAGAGGATGAATGGGCAGAGAGCACCGCGTACATGATGCACGAAGCTTTCGAGTCGTCACCTCCACGTCGAGCTACTTCCCCCCGTCGCACCTCCCCTCCCCGCCGCACCCTCTCCCCTCGTAACTATGATCGCACGCCGGCCTACAATGATGATTTCAGTGACCAGTTCAGAGACCAACTTGCACCCTTCCGGGACCAAGCGTTCGACCGCCGGTTTCGACATGAATCACTCGAACGCGTTAACAAGGATAAATCGGAAAAGTTCCCAGATGAAACACCCAATTATAGAAGAAGGTACGTCGCAGACACCAAACCGTCTAACCGAAGTATAGACAGAGTCGAAGACCGCCGATTCGGCAAGCTTCAGAGAGGAGCCAGCGAGGGCAGCTTGAAACTAGCGGAAGCCTCGCCGAAGGACCGATTCAATGTCGCTAAGGAAAAATTCATGAACTTGGAGAGGGAAAGATTCAACAGGGAGTTGGAAGCGCATATGGCCATCAGGAGAAGCATGTTGGAGAGAAACAGTCGCTCGACTTCTTCCCCCGAGGAAGAACGACGTGACGAGCGTCAAGACCGTCACAGGGAACTGGGCTCTCGTAGGGAACCCGAGCGTTCTCACCGGGAGCCGGAGAGACGTAAAGATCCGGAGCGCGTCCGCGACGTGGGCGCAGCAGAGTTGGGACACAGAGAGATGGAGAGGCTTCCTCGCGTTGGGCGAAAACGTGATGATGTAAAACGTTATGAATATGGTAACGAGGATTACTTGAACAGGATTGAGCCTAAGCCTCACAGGGAAGAGTTCGATCGATACAGAGAAAGGAGGGAATTGGACCGGCGTATCGACGAAGATGAAGTTATGGAGCCTGTGATCGAGGAAAGGAGGAGAGATTGGACCGACAGGCAGCGGGCGTTCAGTCGCTCCCGCTTGTTGGATGAGCAACGTCAGTCGTATGCAGAGGGAGACAGGGATAGGTACTATGAGAGAGACTACCGAGATTTCCGCGAGCTGGCCGACCGGCAACCGACAAAGTTCCGTCACAGTTACGCAGAGCCCATACCGCGCGGTCGTCTGGGTACAGTTAGACCATATTAAAATGCCATAATAGATTTTTAGAATCGCAAGCATTGTGTATGGAAACCAGCTGATGGGGTAAACTAACAAATGTTTACGTATTTGTGTGTACAGAAACTGTACTATTTGATCTTTGACTTTCTTACATTTCTGTATAATTTTTAAAATATCCGTCGTGTAAAAGACAATTTTATCAACTTAATTACGGTTAATGCGTATTTTAAAATTTTGTAACCACTAAATGATTTGGAGATTCAAGAATTTCAAAGATTGAATATATCAGTTGGAAACCAACTCAAGTGCCTGTCCGATTTAACGCGTATAAATAAAATACTCAGTTTGATGTCACAGAAATAACTTGTAAATATAAATTATGTACTACATAACCAATATAAAATAGAATTACTCTGTACCTAGCTGTTGTTGATTTATATAAAATGAAGATGTTGTTCGTTGTATTTATACGTTCGTGCTAAATATAATTTTGTTCTAAATGATTTATAAACGATTTTTATATATACATAATGGAATTATATAAGTTTAAAGATGTATGTATATGATTGTTGTATCTTAACGTAGGTGTAATAAGTAGGTACCAGTGACAAATAATATACCGGTCCAAATCCGTCCTGTATCTTGACGATGCTATATTTGTGGAATGTTAATAAATGATTATTATATTATACAAGTTTTATAATTTACAGAACCTGGTTGTTGACGTGACGACTCTCTCTCAGTAACGATAACCAAGCCGGAGCCAAGTCCTAGGTTTGATTCTCAGCGGAACAGAATTTAGCAGATGATATGTTATCTTTTTTTTTCTCGGTCTGGGTGCATGTTGCATGTTGTTCGCTAATAGTATTATCGTATTCTTGACGAAAAAAATACCCAAAAACAGCAAAATCATAAAAATTGGTCCTTGAGTGATAAAGTGGTGTAACGAACATGACTTTATTTATGTACTTACGAGCTGTTGCCCGCAGCTTTGCTTGCGGAAATAGTTTTGCGGTAATATTTCTCCTTCTAAAGGTTAATTTAAAAAAAAATCGTTGAATTAGGTTTTTTATCCCTTTCAACCATAAACCCAATTACGAATTTGCAAACTGTTTGCTTTCAAATTTGTTTAATTTTCATACAAACTTTCAACCCCTATTTCACCCCCTTACGGGTTAATTTCCTAAATTTTTTAAAATCCGCACTTCTTAGCTTAGTATCGAAAACCTAAATACTAATTTTCAAACTGCTTGCTTTCATTTTTTTTTTATTTTCATACAAACTTTCATCCCATATTTCCCCCCCTTAAAGTGGGAATTTCCGAAAATCCGTTCTTAGTGCTCCCCTACACTCTAGAAGGAACCTCTGTACCAAGTTTCATGCTTCTAGGTCTATCCGTTTAGGCTGTAGCGTGTCTGTCAGTCAATCAACATTTTTATTAAGTATGATGATATAGATAAACAAAAGAAAGACCACTGCCATCCCTACCTGCGTGTTAAAATTAAAACACAATAGAAAAGTTTCAAAGTGGTTTTTATTTAAAAAATAATCGCTATTTACAACAATAAAATATTGCACTCGATAACGGACTAATACAATGAAAACGGATGAAAAGCGAAAAGCAATGTTTAGATACTAAAATATATTAAATATTTTAAGAGAAGCATTGGCACGTATAATTAGTAAATTCTGTTCCTTTTAATGTTAACAGAGTCTTCTATTTAGTAAGTATTACATAAGGGAATTTTAATAAAATTGAATTCATTACATACATCAATATGAACATGTAGGTAATGAACAGAACGCAAGATTCGATATTAACGCCACACAAAAAATAAATTACATCTATTAGTGAGACGAGGATTACACGAATTAAGGTGTACAAAAAATATTTTATTATTGATCGTAGACTTTGTCTAACAGGTTAGTTAGGACTTAACATTAACAGTACCTTTTTCGCTTTTCAGCTTCCGTTTTCTTAAGATAGAGACGATAGCTCCATTACATACGAGTTAGATATTGCACGAGAAACATTGCACACAGGTTAATAGATCTTTATAGATCTTCAATTGCACATTTAGAAACATACGAGTATAAACATCTAAACTACAGTATTGCCACGAAACGATCATTTAAGTCTGTTTAAACAAAACCTTAGACGCTGTTAGGAACCCACAGATTATGTAGTAAAAACCAAATAACTAAATAAAGTAGCTAGATAGATAGCTAAATAGACAATTAAAAAATAGTCCTCATTCGAATAAAGCTGTTTTTTAAAGTAGACTATTATGACATCTCATTTAAATTTCTGATTTTTTTTTGTTTTTATTCAAAAGCTTTAAAAATAATAATTATATTTTTTTTCTACTCAAGTATGTTCTCTATATGATGGGTAAACGTACTCTAACATTTATTCTTCTGAGGATTAATTAATTTCGTTAAATATCGCCTCGTGGCAAAATATCATTGTTTCCATAAATAGCTAAGCTTACGTAAATTTGACTTTATACTATGCATAACGGTTATTTTACTGAAATAAATAACTACATACATAGAGCCAACATAAGAAGCTACACTATATACCTAACTCACATCCTTATTTTAATTAATAAGGTGGTATACGTTTACTGAGATACGACAACTTATGACGAAGGACGCTAGAGATTAACTACTTCTGTTAATGAATAGATTAATGAATAACACAAAAATATTAATTATCTATAGAAACAAAGTTCTGTCAAAACATCAAGTTTTATGTTTAGCATACACTATTAGCTACAGTAATGCTACATAAGGTAAATATACCTATTTTATAAAATACTAATGCAATTATTTAATTAATATATTTACAAAAATAGGTTTACCATTCGTTGTTTTTATAATTGACTCTATAAATTGATAAAAGATTTTAAGGATTATTTTTTTCATTCATTTCAGACAACTTAAAGTATCGTTAAAAATCGTTGTTGACAATGCTTAGTGCGAAATAAATTTTTACATTATTTCTTATATCTTTCTGTTGACTGAAGTTCGTTACTTCGGTTTTGTAAGTCAATAGGCAACAACATGGAAGAAGTAATAACTAGAATTTAGGCAAGTAGGTAGGTACTAAGAAAATATAAACCAATTTTAACTCTGCATCACACATAATGAAACATTTTTTTACCAAATGAAAAACTACGAAAATATAATTGGTACGAGTATGTGTCCGTATTATGAAGGCCATTAGGTTTAGGTACATTCCCAATAACTATAATCTCCAATATACTAGTGCTGCCATCTATGCTGCTTTAGTATTATGAAGAACAACGGCTACTTACTGAAATAAGTAATCTTCTATACCTCGTTTTTTTCGTCGTAATTTAAAAGTTAAACAATCTTGGCACAACTTTTATTTATTTTATTAATTAAAAAATATTTAGAAGTATACAGAAATTTATTTTAACATTTAATTCTTGTTTATTCTTTAGTTTTTTTTAATTTGTGTCTGTCTTAGTTTTAAATCGATAATTACACATAAAAGACACTGTAAGAT
>LGAG01000824.1:169414-187548 GCA_001278395.1 Lerema accius | reverse complement strand
GAAGAGAAAGAATGTGAGCATTACGGCGAAGACGGATTGGGAGCCACTCGAGTTTACTGCGAAAATCTGAGACATGGTCAAATTTCCGAACGAATTTAATTAATTAATGTAAAAGGCGACATTTTATTAAGCCTGGTCCTATCAGATTTAGGGACTACGAAACGTTAGAATAAATGAATTATCCTGTTTGGAAAGAATTATCAAATTAAAGATACATTATAGATAACAATTTTATCATAGTTACTAAGCAAATTTTTGTTAGCATCAATTAGAAATTAGTACCTGGATCTACTGTTGCTCTTGCTGTCGTAGTCATCGAATACTCTTCTCAGCCTATCAGAATACGTCCTCTGTGAAGGACTCCGCAGATACTCCAAGCTCTGTGAACTCTGCATGGCGGTCCTCCGCGGCCCCGCGCAGTAACACTTGTTGCTATCCGCACAACTCTCAGAGTCGCACGAGCAGTAACTGTAGTCCCCCTCGAACACCTCCCTGACAATATAAAAAAAATTGGGTCTAGCTGTGTCATGGACATTGCTGTGTTTTGTACGTGAGTACGTTTATGTTAGGTACATGTTACATTTCTTTTTTAAACAAAATTATACTTCTTTATGTTTTTGGGAAGTGAAAAGTGCAAGTTTCAAAAGGTGATGAAATTTTGTTAGTATGCAATTCTTAATATTAAATTATACTAGCAAGTTACATAACGTTACTACGTTAAAAAGGAAAATCATTTAAATGTCGAAAAATGCAAATTTTAAACAATTCACTTTTAAATTTTTCCTCATCCATTACGGTTTTTGCCAGGCAAATTATACAATTTCAGCCTTTCTCTTAACTCTTTGAACTGTTCTCACTTGTAAAGACTCATATTTATCACTATCGAACACTACGTCGATTACAATCACATTAACAACAAGATTAAAATGAACATCGATATCGTGCATTGCAATTATGAATTCATAGTCAACTGTAAATCATTTTAATTCGGTTTAGTTACTCATGAGCCGTCGCTCGCTGCGGACGTGTCACGCTCTGATTGGCAAAACACACGTTTCATTTCTGCACTCTTCTGATCTTACTCATAATGAACAATAACTTATAATAAATAAGGTCCACATTCCTTTGAAAAACTGACTTACTGTTCTGTAATTAATTCCGAACAATCTCCTCGGCAGATGCGTTTCTATTAATGTTAAATGAAATGTAAAGCGAAGACCAACGAAAGCAGAGAAATGTTAAGTGCACAAAAATATTGATGGATTGTCTTGAAGATAAAAGTAACTTTTTAAAATCCTTTACGTAAGAATGCCGACGTAATGATAATCTTTTTATAATTTATGTTAGGTAATTACATACAAGGTACTTACTTGGAACACTCTTTACACCCTTTGCTGATAAGTTTGGTTTTAGCAGAGTCCTTGCTGAGGTCTACGGCGGAACAGTAACATTTAGGTTTATAGTCAGCCTTCAGAGAGCAGTAGCATCGATCGATACAGCTTTCTGATTCACATTCGGAACACGATACGTATCCACTTGAACTATTCCTATTTTGACATCCTAACCTATTACTCAATGTTAAAAAATCAGAATCTTCAGATGTAGAAGTCCTCTCTCCTGGTCGTGAAACTTTGCCATTCCTTTTCGACACGTGAACAGTTTTATCAGAACGTTTCGAATTTCTCTGACGCATAGTTTGCCTCTTCGGTGGCGGTAATATAGGTTCTTTAGGTCTAAACTGTCGTAAATCGTAACTGGTAGTGGAAACAGAACTTTCAGATACTGGCTCCTTGGCACTCTCAGTCGAAACAATAACAGGTTCCAATTTTTTCTTCTCCTTCTTTCGAACACTTTTACCAAAAGGCATTCGAAAAACCATTCGAAGACCACTAGCGCCTTTAAACATTTTCCGTCTTTTGTTTTGGAATGTGCTGTTTCGCCTTAGGATCTTCTTCTTTTGTTTCTTCATTATAGCTTTACTATGCTGGAATATTTCGTCCTTTGTCAGGGTCACCGCTAATTTTAATAGGAATTCCTTATAAATCGGTTTAAGATCATTAAATGACATCCCTTCTGGATCTATTATGGCATTTAAAATTTCATCCATAGAATGCAAGTTCTCTTGAACTTTAAATTCATTGAACAATTCGTTAAATCCCAACGGTGAACCGCCTCCTTTCTTCCCATTATTTCTGAAATTCAAATAATAATAACAGTTATCATAAGATACTTAGGTTAGGACGTTTGGTAATCCGAACATTTTAAAAGGAATAAATGAACTAGTTAAGTATTCTATTATTATATCGGAAGAATGTATCGGATGCGCTTGCGTTACCGCAATTAGCTGCATGCAAGATGTCGAAACACTTCGCTAAACATGTTCTATTCGGTCTCATTATTTAGTTATTTTAAGTACTCTACCTCACCGATGAAGTGTACAATAGTGTTAATAGTCAAGATTGTTCAGAAAATTTAATGAATACTCACTTCAATGTTACATTAATATAAATTAAAAGAAATAATAAAAAAAATAAAGAAGATATACCTGTGTCCGATTGATTTGTAACGTGTGAGTCCCCCTGCATTTAAAAAGCTTCCTGAACGAGGAATCGCTACTTTTGTCAAAATATCTCCAGATTCACTTAATGATTTTCTTCCACTTTGTGTCCTTCTTAAAGGTTCCTTTGAGACATCAGACGAAGATTGCGCCGGCTTCGAAGGAATAGGAGGTGGCAATGTTGGAGGTCTTTGTATACTTTTACGTCTCTCTAGTTCTCTAAACAATTCTATCTTTTCTGATACTTTACTTCGAACTGAAGATTCATTACTACTTTGAGGATTTTGTAAAGATTTAACTTGTTTGTGAAGAAGAAAATTGTTCGACTTTTTAGAGCCTTGTGTTTCACTGCCACTGGTATCAATATTCTTAATTGAATCTAATTTAGCTTTTACTTCTTCAACAGTAATTCGTTTTGATTCGATTGGAACTATATTAGATGGTAGATTTTGTAGTAGATTATCTTGGGAGCTTTTATGCCTGTCCAATTTTTCATGGTATGACTCATTAGCTGAAAATCCATCAGCCCTATCACTGTCTCCGCTCAACGAAGATGTACTGCGCTTTTTCCGCGGCGGTCTTACAGGGACGTCGTTAGCAGGTAAACTACTCGTTACACTCATGCAACTAACACCATTTCGATTCCTCAATTTCTTTTTGTCGTTATGGCCTTGCCGGCTCATATGTGACATAAGAGATTTGTATAGCGTGGCTGCTATCACAATAGCGTCCTCTGTCGTCTGACATACAAACCCATGACACTCCAGTTGTTTTGCGACACCAATTTTCCTCATCACAACAGCGAAAAGCGGTGAATGCGAATTTTCGCTGTGGGAGAGGATGTATTTCTTTTCGGACGATTCTAAAGTTTTAAACAATGCATTACGATCTATATTATCGGGATCAGTAATTAAAGGTAAAAAGGCATAACTTAAATCATTATGATTATCTTCTAGTGATTGGACGACAAATTTCACTGCTGACCATACTGCTATCGTTGGGAATGGATTTAGCTGTTCTAAATCGCCCTTTTCTCCTTTATATCTGACTTTTAGGCCACTTTTAGATATTTCTAATCGGCCGGTCAAATTGCTTTTGTACCTAAAGTTTCTTCTATAAGCAAAATATAAATCTTTTAGAGGAGCTTGAAGACCTGATAAACTCGTTACTTTACTTTGTAGCGGCGTGGACCCCAGGTAGTGAACACTAAAGACATGTACTCCTATATTTTCAGGGGTTTGTCTAGAATCTCCCGCCATATCTGCAAACATCCTCTCTATTCGGTCTTGAACAGTATTGTTAATTTTCTTAATTTTTTTCTGGCAATAAGTGTTGTCATCTTCGTAAATCGTCGCTTTGTTTTCTGGTGGTAAACTGACCTGGAAAATAAAATCTTAGTGTTAAAGTCGTCTTGAAGAATATTTATTACTTTACTGTAAGAATTGCTTTAACAAATATTTCCTAATTTAAAAGGCCTAGCCTTAAAAAATACTAGGTTTAGGTAGGTACCCCATAAAGCATAAATTCCACACTGCGATTAAATATTTTAAAATTTTAAGTAAGTAAGTAAAAAAATATAAGAACTTATGTGGAGTCCATATTATATAATAAGAAATGAAAAGATACGAGTATTGGTATTGAGGGGCGCACTGAATATCAGTGATTCGAACCAAACAACTACGCCATAATCTAAGTGCACTACCTTTCTATTATAACCCTTTATTCTAAGCCCTTACTTTTCCTTTTTTGTCATGCCATAATAGCTATAATGGAATAAATGATTCTATTTGTTATTGTTTATAAAAATACCTTGCTGTCCCGTCTTCCTAGTTCTGAGGTCGGAGCGTACTGCGGGAGGCTAGCGACGGATCGGCTGTCATCGAAGAGTGCGTCAATCTTCTGCTTGTATAGTGAGAGGGAAGAGACGCTAGGCGCGCGTGTCCGGTGCGCCTCGTCATCGCGGATACCTAAGTGGAATCCGCCCAACGATGTACCCTCATTATCGCACGTCACCATCTGGAAAAAGAAGTTCCTAAGGCTTTAGATAGCTAATACCGTGCTATATATACTAGTGTTACTTTTTTACCGATTTCAAAGAAAAAGAGGAGGTTTTCAATTCGACTGTATTTTTTTTATTCTGTATACTTGAAATATTGACAGAAATAAAGACAAATATATGACCAGAATAGGACAAAACAGTATAATAATCAACGCTTCACCGCATCCTTGTTTAATCAAAGTTCCTTGAACCGACTTGTAAAAGTTGAATCTCATCTTGCCTTACGTCATAGTTATCGAAATCCGTTAGTTAAAATATAATGATTTGAATATAATGACATTTCTAATTCTGTTAGAACATGTTAAAATAATATTATTTGCTGTGTTGCAATACGAAAGCGATTATATTGTACCTACCGAAGCATTAAATATTATTTACAATACATTTACGTGACTTTTGCTATTGCTGATATTTCAAAATCGGATGACCTACAATTAGATTAACTACAAGTAAAAAATAATAGAGTAGGTACCTACCGCAAATCGATAATCATTTTGACCTACGTTGGTAAACGTGTGTAAATATTATAAAGCGAAGGCATAGATACCTAACACACCGAAGCAGTTGAGATGTGATTTATACTTAGTTGCATCAGTGTACCTTCTCTTAAAAACAGCAATAGGTCACAGTTATAATTAAGTTGACTTTTATAACTTTAAGAGTAAGCTACAAACATCAATTGAAATATAAATCATATTATTGAGTTGAAATAACTTTAGACCTTCGATTTGTAAATAACAAAATCCACCTTCAAAAAAGATTGAACAAAAAAATAGAAGATCATTTAGAAATTGGCATCATACTATTATAGTCTCATATTAATCACTTATATCCCCAAACAAATATAGCGCGCTATAGTATTTCAAAACAACTACCTACAAACGGACTAGTTCTTTACATAGAGTAACTAGTTAACGTTCTCCGATGAAAATTACATGACAAATGGCTCCTCAGTTTCCAAAGCCAAAGGTTTGCAAGCCATAGAAATCCGGCTTTAGAAGATGGAGGGTAACTTTCACCACCCGTTTGCTTTGTGAAGACCCTGATAGAATTAAGGCTTCGCAAAAGTCATTAAGCTAGTCAAATATTAAAGGCAATTATAACCAGTGATTGATTGAATCTTTTAAACATGTCATCTTTGAAATAAAGTTCGGTTAATAGATTCTAATGTCTTTGATACGTAATCTATGGACTTACTTCTTCGATAGTCTATGGGCCCTGGGCCCAATCGTTATAAACATTTTGATCCGCTTGTAATGGTTGTCTGGAAAAACTGAAACAATGAAAACATCAAATTTTAATCATACTAAAAGTATGATGTGAAAATAAATCAGTAACTTTTTTAGACTTAAACCCGATCACATAACCGCATTATTTTAGCTCCGATTACTTTGTCCGCTGTGACTTCCCGAACACATTTATTTTACACATAAAACATTATTGTAAGTGGATGCAATATCCTGTGCTTAAGGATCTCTCGGTGGAAAAGAAAAAACAAATAACAACTTATTACGTAACGAGCGGTGGGTACAAAAATGCGACGCAATGTTTTGAAAAACATTATTCACCATAACACATTTTTAAAGTTAGATATTAAAGTAATTGAATATCATCTGGAACGCGCTTAGAAAACCGCTAAACAAAAGTACCTAAATCTAATTATATTCACAACTTACTCGTAGTTGTTACGTAGGTATGTGGGTAGGTACATAAATATAATTAAAATTCGCAAGTTTAAGTGTCTTGTATAACTTATTTGCATTAAGTGAATAATATTCCACGAAATAAGTGAACAATGAACAATTTAAATATATGTGGAGTTCAGTTTTTTATTCCACTTAGTACTTATTATTGCAGAAGAAGCAAAAGCGTGATGCAATACACTAAAGTGCCATGATTTTATTCTAGTAGAGATGTCTGGAATAAAGAAAATTTAAGTAGAAAATTTTAAATGAAATTAATAAATAATTATAATGTGATTTTTAATACCATTTATAGTACCATAAAATAATAAAGCAAATAATGACTAGGCGATTGGTCAGTTTCCATCCTATACTTAAATTATCCAACGTGATGCAATCAAAACTATCTTAATTTAACCCAATTACGATTTGTTATATCGATTTTATTTCTTTTATAATCAACTTAACCATAAAAACTACGAGTCAGGGTATTTAATACCGATTATGCAGGTCATTTTCGTAGCTTTGCCAATCTAAAAATTATATAATTGTTATTAAAAATGTATATCGACAGTATATTTCCAAAAGACAATTTTGAACATTTTACATCTAGGTACTTCTAATCTTACAATACCACCTTAAACATAATCTTAATACCTAAAAGTTTTCATTTGCGGTTATCATTGCATACCTTTTAATTCTGTGTGTGATATTTTGCGAATAAAACAATGAGAATAAGAGTAAAGAATAGAGTATGTATTGTTAGGCCATATCACGTAAGAAACAGATACATTCCTTACTCTGTGGGTCATATTGTTTATGTTTTACCGACCTACTTGCTAGACATGTCGGTAAACTCTACCGAATCCCGCAGGTGTAACCATAGCATTACAATTTTAATTAGGCGTCTTCGTGATTCTAGTTAATGAAGGAAAGTGTTTTGATTCTAGAAGCTTAGTGGTAGTGAATCATGGCGTTCGTTGGTGCAAACCGGAAGTGAGTGGTGATCGCCATGATGATGTAGCTGGATTCGATTTAGTTACGACTTTCTTACGTGTTGTATTTACTTGCTATTGGAGATTAAACTCGGTACTATCGTGACTCAATTGTAGTCTTTCACTTAGGTACACAGCATTTATAGTTCGCAACATAGCAATTTTTACTTCTCTTCTTATGCCGCCTACCAGGACATCTTCAAATTCAGTAACAAAATTGGAAAAATCTTTCCATTTTCTACTTATCATTGAAAAAAAGTTTAGTCCACCATATTTTTTTTCTTCCTGAGTTACGTAAAAGGAAATCAATGTCCTAATGTGGTGCGCTAGGCGCAGCGTGTAACAGACGAATTAATTTTGTACGCTTTACGTTAAGTAATGGCTACGTTTATGTAATGTATTTAATATGTATGGGATTAAATACCTGCAATTAGCGCGGCGAAACGTCTGGTCATAAATATTCTTAAGGAACTCGCCAGACCATGGTCTTGATAATAGAAATTTTATTCTAAGTAAATAGCTTTGCATTACAGTACCTAATACTATTTTAGGATAGTATTTGTTTTATGTATAAACAATACAGAATCTCTTATACTTGTAAAAAACGTATGTATATCATAAAAATATGTATGTCATAAAAATAAGTTCCTTTTTATTTCTTATTAACGAGAATGATTTATTGCATTTTTTGGCCGCAATTTTACAGGTAATAAGTACTTTAAAAAAAAGTTAATAGCATTTAAATCATTCAGTAGTACTTACGTAATAAAATTTAATTTTGCAAAGCAGAAAGGAGTGCAGTTGTCGGACATTGAACTCTATTATGTAAACATCTTAAGATGACCGTAAGCAGTACGAGTACACAACGACGAACTAAGACAAAGGAGTCTCGATAATCCGTTAGGCAGTTTAGCTTTATGACCCAGTTCTAGCAATGCTCGCTTAGGTTACTTTAATTCTGTGTTTTGCACACGTACAAAGATTTTATGGGTAAGAAAATATCATTGGGAATGCTCTTCCCTCATGCTACCGCACAAAGTCAGTTGTACATTATGGGCCTACATAGACACGCATGAATTGATATTCTTGTCCGAGAACTGAGCTAGAACAGTTTGAACAACGATACAGTTATTTTTATTTCTTTTATTGTAATGGCCAGTAAATTACAGGGGCCACGTTTGAAGATTGATACTCATATACATCGGCCGCAATAAAGTCCGAACATTACAAGTTAGAATCGTTGCTTAGAGGGAAACTTATATAATTGCGCCATGGTTGTTTAATGTTTTGTTTTTCAATAAATAATTTAATATTATAATATATTCATATATTTGTCAATAAATAAATATTTATAGGCATTATGGTATTACAATTATTTTCTGTTTATCTATTTAGATTAGATATTTATTTATCTATTGGAATCCCCTACTATTGAGAACGTAAGTGTAGAATTCTACAATTCTTTTAAGAGCCAAATAGCCAGAGACAGATGGCGTAATCGTAGATAAACGTTTATGAAATCAAAACGCCGCTATGATATGAATCGGATCGCCTGATGCGTCAAATTCAATCAAAACCTCGCGGTCGAGTATTATAACGGCGATAACACCGCTAACTTGCTGCTACCCTGATACCTTACTGTTACATCTACCCTACTTGCCTGATTCTTCGTAAATTTCGTAAGTTTGAACCGTATGTAATTCTTTTTTATTTGTGTCCTTATTTGGTAGTAAATGTTTCATATTTTATACTAAACCTCATACAGCATTTAGGTACTCGATTAGATAAAGGCTGCGATCGTCATGTCATTTGCTACTACTACTAGTATTTCTTATAGATACGTTTTGTTTAAGTGATTAAGGAAAACGTAACACTAAATGGTAAACGTTTTGTAATCCCTTCCTTCACTTACTGTACGACTTAATTGCTGTATACACATATTATGTTGTTCTAGCGTTAAATTGTTCTTTCCTCTACATCTAATTATGTAATTCTAAGCGACTTTGAAATCCTAGCTAAAGCCGTATCTAATCTACAAATATAGGAACCTACACATAGTTGTATAGAGAACAATGAACTAAATGATTGAATGGGTTCAGTAATTCTGATTTAGTATAGAGTGTGGTAGCTAATACCCAGTTTCACTGTCACAGTACACTATACCCGCAGTAGTTGGAGTGAAACGGCTATAAAACTGTGTGTTACGTATAAGTCGTTAGCTTTCCACCACACGTGGTGATAATGTTGATACCTGCATTTGATGTTTCAAATTTTTAAATTCATAGGCAGTAAAATTAATCATTACCGTAAACTCTATCGATACCTACTATAAAAGTGATATTTAGTAAAAAAACTCAGTGTCCAATTATAGCAATTTCTTCACTAAAATAAACTTTGCATTTATTATGTTTTAAAGACATTTCCTTTTTTAATTAATTTCGATTCATAGATTGCTTTAAGTAATTTTACTAGTTTCTATTAATTGTTTATTTTTCAATTTATAAATATCATGCATTCATTAATTTAATTACAGATTATATCATTGAATGAATAAACATTCAAACATAATAAATTAGAAAATTACTAATGGCGCCAGATGATTACTAATAGGTACCAGTTTATTTAAGTATATGGAGTATTGAAATAAAATCCACTTATTTGTTTAATCAGTTGTAATAAACAGAATAAGTATCGAATTAATGTACATTTTAATTTCATTGGTAGTCGCACTCAATATTATAACAGGCAATAACAGTAAATCTATATAAGCAAACGTAATAAGTGTTTGTCATTATTATGTTTTAGCTTTTCATTTTCGTCTCTGTAATTAACCACAATATTTAATGAACATGTTTTGTAAAGCATTCCACATTACAGAAAGGTTAAAGTTTACTATTGCTATATTACAAGATACAAATTATTACATTCTCATAAGTTCTTAGCAATGTATACGTTAAAACTTTTGACGTAAGTATATTTATTATGAAATATAGTTTGATGCTGTTAACTCAATAAAACAATCGTTAATTTATAAATGGGCAATAAATCGTGTAGTGAAAATATTATTTTTTGGATTATCTGGTTTTATTTATAGGTTGTCCGGTTATCAGTTTTTATTGTTTTAAAAACATACCGTTCAAAATCATAACCCTCTTTTTATTTTGCTATAGTTGGGTTACAACAAGTGAAGATTCCCTCAAAACGAGTTATGCTGGAAAAGAAAAAATGAAAACGAGGTACAGTTACTGGCCAGTTACATCGTCACGAATTGAAGCATTGTTTGAAAGCTGGCAGTTCCACTGGGCAATTAATGATTACTGCGACATTAAGACAAAGTACAGTGCATTCCGAATCCACCAGAGCAAAACTCGGAATCTCGTAACGAGCTGCTAATTGCAAATAACACCGGTTCCTCTGCGAACGTAAGTGACGACAGTTATGAAGCGCTAGCTCGTGCCCGCGACTATATCTGTGTTAGTTTAAAAGAATTTATTTGTATGGAATTACGTCAGAAACGCCACCTCATCATCATATTTTGTTGATCATTTGTTATCTTTAATTATTTGTTGGGATATAAACAATAGAAATTAGTTAAATTATACTGGGCGTCCCAGAACTTAACCTCCTAGAAGAACTTAGAACTTTCCTATTACCCGGTTTCGGCTTGACGTTGAGTTCTGGGACACCCTGTATACATACCTAGTATCCCACTCTATAATAGGTGGTTGTAGTTACGCAGAGGTAGGTACTTGATAGTTTAAAGCAAGGTGACTAACTCTACAGTCATTAGGTGTTAGGATTACCTACACGCAGATACGTTTAATTAGCTAATTTTAAAATATCTAATACTTAAGCTCAGTAATCTCTATCACGCCTTGAATCCGTTATATAAAGTTAAACTTTATTTATCAAATGACAAAAATAGAAACCTTATCAATTTTTCACTCTTATGTCTAGTAATATTATAGGATTTTTTTAACAATAATCATCCGTCATATCTTCGACGCCATTTACCAGAAAGGTTTACAAGTACCTACAAACTACTTTGAGGCAAGTATACATTGAACGAATGAAAGAAACTTTACGTTTTCACGAGTGAAGATTGCGGTTGCTTTATATAACGGGCGAGAAATTCATACAGCGCGCAATGTGTGATAAAGAATGCGTGTGGTGAGGCACGCGACGCGACTCCAGCGCCCAAATGTGTCACGAATTTGTACTCACGCTATAAGTAAAGTACACCGAAACATGCAGTCTACGAAAAAGGCCCCAATCCACAGATGAAACTGCTACAGATACCACATAAGAACATTAAACCGAATGCCTGAAACGTTTAATTGTTACATAGTAGATAAGTAAGTAGTACCTAAATGCTCGAAGACTGTGAGATGTCCATATTCTACATAATTCGAAAGTAACTATTATTAGTGACGCTGATGGATGCATTGCCGCAAACAGCTTTAGTAAAAAAAACAGTTAAAATATGTTTTAATCAAAATGTTATTTTGCCAAAAAAAATTGGTTTACCTACTATACTATTATGATCAAAGTGAGAAAATAAATCCACAAGGTAAGCAGACGATATGAGTAGACAGTAATTATATGTAAAGTACGTACAAGAACATTTTCTAACAACAAGCTACCGGATTAACTTGCCCAAAAGTGTTTTACACAAAGTATACTTGAAGTAACATAAACAAGTTAATATTTACGAGTTTTCTCGAAGAAGTGACGCGCGTGCTTTCACCGTCGGCGTCTTCGCTTAGCGCCCCTGTCGCTTTATCAGATATGACTGTTTCGACAGACGTACACCTTTAAAAATATTGTCTAAGTGCGGGTTATAAAAGACAAACTGACAAGACAGACCTCCTGTAACACATCGTAGGTTTTCATTTAAAAACAGTGATTTGCTTTCTCTTAAATTTTCTGCCTTGTCTGTCATCTGTTCTGTTCTTTCTTAGTTTTCTATGCGGCCCCAACACGGCCCTTATATTATAACTATCTGTTTATGAAATGAAAGCGAAGTTGACTATATATACCCAATCAAGTCCTTGTCACAATCTGTAGGATCGGGTTTTCTCACTCAATACATACACTTACATACAGTACGTATACACTTGGCACGCCGAGTGCGGGTCTTCTGCTAATTTTCTTAGAATAAAGCATAATTATGATTGTTAATTTGTAACTTGTAAATAACTTTGAAAATATTATGTTGTATTTATGGTAGATACTAAAACTATGCTATTGCTATTTGTCACCTACTTGGTATAACTTGGTACTAAACTATTATAGTTATCATGTTTATTTCTTAATCTTCACAGAGAAAAACACTCAGTTTTATCATTACACAATATGCTCGTAACATCACCAACATCTCAGCTCACTTCCTAACATGCAATATAAGTAGAAACAGCCTATCCTTCATCTGTGAATAATACCATAACGTTGGTGTTCATACGCCGTTACTGCTAAATGGACCATGCCGTTCAAGCTGCTAGTGGATCTAGGTTTATATGCCCCATACTGGTTTCATCTCTACCATTAAACGTCATTTTATACTTGCTTATTTAGAGCTATGAAAGTTTTCTTAAGGTGTTCATTTTTAATAACATTACGTCCAGTTTTTATTGTAATTGTCGGTGTCAAAATCTAAGGTCAGATTTTAGTCGATTACTTATTTCAAATGTGTTATAAGCTGACGAAGACAATAGAAACAAAATTAAATGCAATTAAAAATAAAAATACTTTTTAAAACATCCATTAGTACTACCTACTTCTTCTTAACTTATTGCGGCCATGTCCCACTACTGTTTTGAAGAATATTCTCCAAATACGTTTATCCAAGTATGATTATGTTCAGTATATGAGGAAAATACCCACATATATTACTTTTATACATGTTTGAAATATGGTAGAGACTGCTTATAAGCAAGTGACAGGGTGACTACAAAGGAAAATGCGTTAGGACAATATTTTATCTGTATATTAGGAACATATTTCAACGACGCATATATTTTTAAACGTATAAGGATATTAAAAATGTTCTGTGAATACAGTAAAAGCTTCTGTATTAAAAATGCAGCCAAGTAGGTACGACCATGACAACTTTACATCCTAATGAGCTGCTAAATGGGAAATAAACATATTCTGCAAACTTAAACGAAAATAAATTGCTTAATTTATATCGCTTTTGTAAATGTTAATATAAACACTTTTTTATAATCAGCAAGTTTACATTTGTATGTATTAAGCTCAATGCCAGTGGAACTATTCGATTTATCATATCTGCAACCACTATGCAATTCTGATGACATCTTAATAACACCCCGTCGCGGTGGCTCGTGGTAACTGTATCGATTTTGTCACGATATATACCGTGACTCGTGTTTGCATACTATAACAATGTTACGTGTTCATTGTCTCGGTCGGTTGTAGACCATCCATCAAGATATATATGATAGTAAACGTTGAAAATCTCATAATCTGATTGACCATTTAATGTTTCTTATCTTATCTTGAACAATCCTTGGTCTTTTAACTAAAATGACTTCCGAGTACTTTTTACAACAACTAGGATTATTATAATTTGCTACCTCCTTCATTACACACATGTTCAGACATATTAATACTTTAAGCTCTTGTATTTGTGAATTTTTGTGAACTGATAAGTTTGTCTATTTTACAATTTCCTTATACCCACCATAAGGCTGGCAATAAATTTGTCAAACTATGAAATTCAATGAATAAAAAACCGATATATTTTCATAATTTTTCAAATTTACTACCTACATTTTCCAACATTTTCTACATGTTTAAGCGTTACGCAACTAACCGCTGGATATAACCAGTTCCACCATGGTTATTATGAAAAGTTTATAATAGTTATTAAGTTACAACTTAGGCCACAAACGTAATATATGTGTTTTTCTCATATCTCCGCATCAGAACCGGTAAGCTTATGCAAATCGGTATCGAGTCGTAGATTAATATTCGATTCGTTTTCGAATATGAGATTTCGAGTGAATAAGTAAAAGCGGCTCGTATATTTATGGATACTTCTATAAATTGTTATGATAATACCTCAGTGAAAGTGATAAGGTTCACGGACAAATTAATTTGGACATAAAATTGACTCATCATTTAAGCAACTAAGCAATAGAGTTGTATCTTTGGCGATTCTGCATTATTTATAATTTGTAAAGCTTCATTTGTTAAAAGTTTAATAATGGTAATCCGTTGACATTAATCTTCACTCTAACTGAGTATATTTTTAGCTTACTTGAAAACCAGATAAACCGAAACAAAATTGTAAGGATACTTTTTGACTTGCTAAACTAAAAGCTCATCAAAAAATATAACGGATAAGTACCGAATACGCTGATAATCCAGGCCTTAAAACGATATTGAATTTAATATTAAATTCATATTCTGAGAACATTCAATCAATTTCCACGAGATATTGCAAAACATGATCCGCTGTAAGTAAAAGCTTTACTGGACAAGCATTTCTCTTGCTACAAATCCTGCAATCTACATTAACAACTGGATTGAGGTCGAGATACTCGCACTGTGATGCGTAAAACCTGGTTTTATGCGTTTAATATGACACCTGATTTGTAAATGTGCAATACCATATTAAAGGTTTAAAATATTATTTACATTACACAGTATATTATATGGCTATAAACATATAAGTATATGTTTAAAATATATGAAGAAAGTAAACTTTCAATTATTAATTTTTACTCCGAGTAGGTAACGATTTCATATTTATTTCGCACCTGCCTTAATGAATCAATTAAGTTTTTCTACTTGTTAAATATATATTCTATACATAACTGTATGTTGTAAAGTGCAGCATATTTCACTTATGTACTATTTCTTGGTCGATTGCGTCCGTAACATATTCATTTGTACATTTGAAATGAAATTAGAGAATCAATGCAGTAATTAGTTGAAGTGATAATTGTTACTAATTACAATGTCAAAGTGAACAGTTAATTTATAGACCATTTTGTATTCGCAATTCACAATTTTAGGTCACTAGTTCTGTTTGTTATGAAAGAAGTTGATGTTTTTGTATCATTAAGGTTTTTTTAGTATTTACCAAATTATCCTATTTATTGTAAGTGGGCATCTTCTCTGGTCTCTCATGGTTTTCAGAGCCCAAAATTAGGATATTTTTCCGCTAAAACTCCCATAACAGTAATCCGATAAGTATAATTGTAAGGTAAGTAAGAATTCATGAACTGAAAATCCCAAGCAAAGCAAGAATTAAAATCACTAATAAACTCCGCTACGTACCTACGTTCCGACTACGATCAAAAATATTACCACAGATTTCATAGTGTGAACGTCGGTCACCAGATAGATATTTATATTTCTTTTTTTTTATTTTAATTACTTTTACATTCGGCAGTGAAACCCAGATTACAGGTATAGAGTCTAAAGGATAAGGAATCATTGTTAGACCTATTGAGTATTATGATAATCTTCAGTGAAGCGCGTAAGTTGTTAAGTGGTAAGGGTAACGCATTCGACTTGCTAATTTTACAATACACATAACTATGATTATAGCCGTAACCTAACACGCAGTTGCACCCAGCTGTTAACACCTAATGTACTACTTAAAACGGAACGTATAATGAAAACGACCGGGAATAGCAAAACAAGTTAAAAGAGTTTATCGATCTCTTTGAAGATGAAATACTCGTAGTTTACCGAAGTCCTAGAAACCCTTCTCAATTTTATAGCTTAGATTTAGTCCTGTACTGTACAGTACTATCTAAGTACGTATTGCATGAGAAACACTTCTTCTTTATTTGTAACGCTTTAGCCCCACACTAGGATTTCCTGTGTCGTGAGCGTATCAAACAACATATAGACAAAAAACACACTCAAATAATAAGAGAATCTTCAAATTTCTGCCCCATTAAGAATGTACCCTTCCGAACAATATGGTGAAAACTGAGCATTGAAAAAGCCAGATCCATAAAAATTTTCTCACACCGTTGGCTCTACTAGAAGCATAATAATACATCGTTTCTAAAGCTAAGGTAAGGATCAAATCAAACGAAAACGAGAAATCACTGGCAAATCCAACATTTAAGAGATTAACTTACAAACTTGAATTTACTTAAGAAAAATACTACTAGGAGTAGTACCTAGTTTAAAACATAACGTAGGTATAAAATAATATTAATATCATCACTAAGCCATAATCAATAGTCATGTCAGCTATCTCTTTGCAAAGACTACAGTAATTACTTACACCATTGCAGCAAATCATTAGAGTTGGAGTGTTCGTGTAGCTTGGAACTCTTTTATTATTGAAATTAATAAGCAACAACCGTTTGACGCTATGAAAACATATTCAAGTACAAAATTCTAACCCGCTTTCAACACGACACTTCGAGACGATCAAATACATCTTTAGAATGACCATGCAACATTCGAATATAATATTCGAAACATGGATCATACGTGTTGAACTGTGTTTCGGATTTTTATATATTTCCCTTTACGATACGAGTTTAAAGAGACATACGAGCTTCGAACTTTACAACTAGGGTTGCCACCAGTAAAATTTGTTAAAGTGTAGCATGATACTATAATGATAAAAATATACCCAATGCTAAAAAAGGAAATCTATATTGATCCAGTTGTTATTTTTTATTTATTATATCTGTAACGCATCTGTAGAGCGCTTTCACATACTTAGGGATTTCAAAAATCAAGATGTTCATATATCGTATAACCACAGATTAGAGAATAGTTACTTTGGTATAACTTTCAGCTAGTCCCCCGTAACATAGATCTGGCATTTTGACACGTCTTTCTTTAATTTAAAACTATTTTTTCATTACTGCCTGTCTAATTAACACATTAATAATGTAGTCGTTTCAACCATTGTAAAAGCTTGGTCATGGCGAATAGCAAACCACAGTTTAACTGTTTAACTAGTATTTCATAGCAATTTCCTAGTATTATATTCACATTAGACGTACGGTGTACGTTCTATGAGCAGTGGCCTGTCTGCAGATATGGCGGAAAATATTAATTTGCCGACGTACTAGAAAGTTAAGTTAGACCATGTAGATTATGCGATTTTGCTCGCTTGATGATGAAATATTCCATTTTTAATTCATAGCAAAACACAGTAAGTATACGAGGTAAGTAAAACTAAATAGAAGGAAGTAACGTAAAGTGCACAACAATGCATATTGTAATTGAAAAAATAATATAACATAATTTGGATGGTATTCAGATTGAACACAAAATGCCTAACTAAAGTCGTGTTTTATAAAATAATAATTTTAAAGTAAAAATCGCTGATATCAGAACTTTCAATCCATTCCTTCATTCTTAAAAAAGTTCAGCATTGCACTCAACGTCATAAATGCAAATACAATTGAAGTGATCAGGGACTTTTCATGAATTGCATTACTTTTATTTTCATTGTGAAATGTGTGCCAATGCGACCTGTACAACCTTTACTTTCGCTGACGATAACCTTATAAGAGTTAACAATGAGATATCCGCTTCGTCATTCTTAAACTTGAAAGACTGAACGCAGCCAATCCTTGACCGATCTTCCTCTAAATGGTTGATATGTTCGGCCTGAGAAGAGAAATTATTTTCTTCTTTCAATTACCTATTTTAAGAGTTTAATCAAATTTAAATTTCGAAATTTTAAGTGTGAGATTTTAGAGACCACATTTATTAGTAAAATTATTTATCACAATTACACTGGTCACTGAGAAGAGACTTCTATGGTCGAATGAACTAGGACGTCAATGATTATGACATAAAATCGGTACGGAGTAGAGAAAAAGCTA